>PVLD010005222.1:0-114837 GCA_004027595.1 Dinomys branickii
AAGGAAAGTAGAAAAGAAAAAGACAAAAATGTATGTATGTATATATGAATATGCATATATGCAGGAGGGCTAACATGGTTCTACTATTGTATTATATCACTTAATGCTAAGCAATAATCGATGACGGGTTATTTGATCAATCTTGTATGTCTGTATGTGTTGTCCTGAACACACACTTCGAAGATATCAATATATAAAGCAGCAACTATTGGTGTTTTGTTGTTGTTGTTGTTGTTGTTGTTGTTGTTGCTGTTGTTGATGTTTGCCTGTTTTGTTTTTTGTCTTTGGATTTTTGGTTTTTGTGTTTTTTCTATTGTTGAGAGGATTAATTGTCTGACTAAATTTGCATGTCTGTGTATGGGTTTATATATTTACACTTCGAAGATATCAATGGATAAAGCAATAACCACTGTTGAGATCATATCACCTTGTCTATAGATTAGTTGTGATTGTACTATTTTTTATGCTAATTTGTGTCTGTTTGTCAATATGTTTTTGTACTTTTATTTTTTTAAAATAAAAAAAAGACTATATCGTATTAAAACAAACTGTGAATTCACCTGAATATCTGTTCACATCTCCCATGAAAATGTGCAGTCAAGATAAATGGTGACTTGAAGAATCTTGGCAATACCATTATGTCTGTTTAAGTGAAATCAAAAATTGTATAGTTTCGTTACTTATTAGAAATTTTAAAAGTAGCCTCATGTAGTATTCTTCTTAATGTTAAGTCCAACATCATGGATATCAGGTCATTTCCTTGGCTCTGCAAAACTACAGTGATGACATGTTGAAAGCTCTGGCAGGAACTCACTAGTTCTTCACATTCTATTTGACAGGCATGGAAAAAGAAGTCTCCCCTAGAAATGTACCTAATCGTTTTGTTAGATTTTTATTTAAATAAATTAAAGAATGAAACTAAAACTATGAGAACAGCAACAAACGTGAATGTCTTTAATATTCTCAAAGCTGTTAGCACAATCAAATCATCTTTCGATATCATTTGAGCTATGGATTTGATTTGCTGATATTTTGAGGTAATTCTGACAACGTTGTAGATTTTCTTGAAAAATAACAATAACATTAGAAGTTAAATTTTATGAAATAAAATGTAACTATGCCAGAGGTTTTAATGAAGCTGTATTTAGAAGCTGATGGAGTAAAAAATGAAATTTCAGGGGCCAAAGGGAAAACAAATGCATTCCTCTGAGTTTATGATTATTGATGCGGTATAAATTAAAAAATTCATATTTAGGGGCTGAGGGCACAATGTCTACTTCGTGTGCACACGAATCTGGGTTCGAGCGACAGACTCTAGAAGAGTAATGAATTACATAATATTTTGAATGTAGGATTATTTCCACTGGAAAAAAGAATGATTTGAGGGCATTCTTCTGGATTACTAACTTCCAATAAAATTTCAAGGAAAACAAATAATCATTTCAATGAACATGATTCTATTCCAACTTCTTTTAGTCAATTTTATGAATGTGTTTCAAAGTAAATTCAAGTAAAATATTGACCAATTCTTGGGAAATTAATGTCTGTTGATAATAACTAATTTCCAAATAATTCCAATTCATTCACCAGTCAAATGCAGGTACTAATTCAAATATCTTGGAATTTGAGGATTTGGAAAATTTGATGGAATTTTTGTATTTTCTTTCCTTTTTTCCTATTCTTTAAAACACTGAATATTTTTAGTAGATGCCCACTAGATGAGAGCATCCTTTTTCAACAGCCAGGCCACAACCGTGACAACCAACATCCCTTGACATTGCTAATTGTTCCATGGGGAGCAATACTGAGAAACCCTGATCTATACTTGACACCTACTGATATAAATGCCCACTCATAAAGAGCAATAAATAATGCCCTGTGGCTAGAACAGATTGAGTTAAAATGCAAAAAAAAAATAAGAGAAAGAAATGAATATGAGAGAGAAAAAATAATAAATAAAACAGAGGAAAGAAAGACAGGAGACAGAGGGAACAGGAGGATTAGAGACTCAAGCTTAAAAGCTTGGTCCATAATTACACTGCAGATAAATGAGATAAATGGTCCTGTTACGGGCAAAGATTTGCAGAGTAGATAAGCAAAGAGAATTCTAAGTACACATCGCCAATGACAAACACATCTGAAAGCAAAGGACGTAACAACGTGAAAATGAAAAGACAGACGATAGGATCTTGACAGAAACCAGGTGTAGTAGCCTCAATCAGACAAAATACCTTTTGAGTGTCCTGGTTTAGTCAACACGGGTGTCCTGATTGTTTCAAATCTGGGATGAAATGGAAGCAGTCAGCCCTTGGTTGCTGTTTGCCAGTGACTGTACATTCTGTTTCTCGCCTGCAGACTGAGACAGCGAGGGAATACTAGGGTTTCACTATAGCGAGGGGCAAACCTGACCACAATAAGGACCAAAACCCTTCGAGTAAGGTCCTACAGGAATTCACGGGACTGGCCTTCATCTTCATGATAGGGAGAAAAGCACCGGAGCCAAAATACTGAACCTCTTTTATGGGAAAGCAGGCCCCGTGATTGGTACTGGAAACAGTTCTTAATTAAAAAAGAATTTGCAAAACTATATTGAGTAACTTTTGGTAACTCAAGTTGTGATCTTCCTATCTTTCTGTCTTAGCTCCGTGTTCCTCTTTTTCAATCTCCTATACACAAAAACAAAGGAGAAGCACCATATGGAGATATTTTGTACTCCCTTAAATAGAAATCTGAACCTGTTTAAAAAATTGTTTAGCATAAGCCACAGAATCATCTGCTTAACTTTATTTGTTTTGGCCAAGATGCTGTTGCAGATGTTGATTGTTACGGAAGGCAACCACGTGAGCAGTGCAGAAGATGACTCAAAGTGGGGCGGAAAAACAACGCATAGAGCAAAGAATTCCAGTAAATTTTACAAGCAAGTTTAAATGTGACCTGGTCATAGGTTAGTAAGTGTGTCTTTGCAACTCCTCAGAGTCTGGTTTCCTTTCAGAACACCAAGGCAAATTCACTTAACCCTGAGAGCGGCTGTTGAGATAATTGAGCAATCTTTAATGAAAGGGGATGGAATTGCACACAGGTTAAAAAACACCTTCAAAGGGCTGCTTTGGGGGATCTGGGAGAAGATAAAATGCCTGGGCTGTTCTTTTATCATGTTCTCATGCCAATGTACCTTCCTTGTAACCTCAGGAATTTGGACCTTGAGGTTAGGTTCTGTCTTCACGTGGGAATTCTGTGTGACCTTGTCAGCTCCAAGAGCAGGACGATAAGCAACCCAGAGCCCTCTGGAATGACCATGTTTTTAAAATTCTATAAATAGACCGAGGTTAATTATTAAGCTCTCAAGTCTGTCTAGTAAGTGGACAATGAAATTACTAACCTGAAAATCTCATTCCTGCACAGATCCAAAGCCTCTGAAGTTTTGATCAGCTTTCTTTCTTGTGCTATTTATCAGCAGCTTATTGGCCCTTATCCTGTATTATTGAAATTTCGTATTTCTTTTATATCATCATATTATCTACACTGCTAATAAAATATCTGCACAGAGGAGTAGCATCCCAATATAATGAATGCAACATAATGAGTTCCTTATACATTTAATGAAGATCAATTTTTCACTGTTTTGTAGAGACTCCCATTATCTATAAACTAGACTTATTAAAATGCACTATTTCAGTTCTATATTCTATTTTTTCTGTTCTAATTTGACTAACATATGTCTATAAATATTAGTCCTTTAGTCTCTGAAGAAAGTTGTTGCTACTGTTCTGAGCTCTTTCAAACTTCATTCTCTTCAAATCTCAACTCCCTATATTTTAAGAGTAGCTTATATCATATTTAAATGTAGTAATTCATAAAGGATAATACTAAAACAAAAGTGTCTTTGTCTTTTTTGGCTCCATAGCAAGACTGGAGAAAGTGTGTGCTAGACAGAACTGTTCACTTAATCAAGTTCATAGTAACTGGGTCAGGCAGCCATTGTTACTATAGGACACTGGCCAGGACATATTACACTTGTTATATGGAACTGGCCATTACAATGGTTTTCATTTAGATGAATTCTTTTAGATCCAAAAACATATTTTGTCTTGCAAAATATTCTGTCTCTTTTCAGTATGAATAGGTTCTGTACACCAGTACCATTCTCATTTTATCAATTTGTCATCATTTCCCATATTTAGCCTAGGTCTAACAACGTGTCATCCTCTCTCATAAATGATGATAAATATTTTACTTCTTTTCTCTGTGTCATGTTTCAAAGACTGATTACTACTGAGCTAATTCTGCCATTACCACATTATATGAAAAGCATGCTTATGTCTTATGTTAAGGAAGTATGTTAACAAGTGAGTGTGTGGGGGCTGAGGATATAGCTCACTGCTAGGGCACTTGCCTAGTATGTACAAGGCCTTGGGCTCAGTCCTTATGCACACACACCCATGTGTGCACATTTACACATGCACAAGTTAAATGTAAGAAGCATTTTTGATATCTTCTGTCTTGTGCTTGCATATGCATAGTCTGTTGGCTACTATTCTCACAGAATAAAAATACATCTATATACATTGAAGATAAGATAGGTTATCATTGATACGACCAATCGATATTTCAAAATGTTTGGTAGAAAGTATTTCCATAATTAGTTCATTTTTCATAGAGAAGACATGTGAGACTTAGAATAAGACACTTGCTAGTATCTTAAGTCCCTGCATTGAAGTAATTAAATGAGAAAATAAAACACAAAAAAGATAAACTAAGTAGAGGTTTCTATTTCCATGGTGTTTTTCTTGATAGACTAGTTTTACACAAGACTATATACATAACGTCTTTCCTTTCCTTTCCTTTAGGACTTCTTTCAGTGATGGATATAAAAAGCACCGGCTCCCAGGACTGATGGCCTCATGAGGAAGTCACTCTGCTCCTTTGGGTTGCTCCCATATACATGGTGACTAGAAGTGAAGCTTTGTGAGGACAGAAACCCTTTTTGGTTCATGGATGAATTTGAGCATCTATAACGGAGCCAGGGACATATTATGCATTTAGTAAATCTTTACTGAGTATTAGAACATTTGTATAATTACTCTAAGTTAATATCATATCTCTTAAGACTCTTACATTGCACATATCATTGACTTTATTCCTAGGAGCGAGGAGGATGCTGTCCCTCCAGGAATGGTGCCCCAGGGAAGGTAAGACTGAGGTAATACTTGGATTGGTTTGATTTACCTGGATATTAAAACACTTCAATATGGCATTTTTGATAACCCTGCTAAGTGATTCTGTGCTGTGGATGTAACACACCTGTATCCCTAGAGGAAATGTTAGTGTTGTTATTTAAAATCAAAGCCAAGAAAACTACGCCTTTTCACAGTTTAAGACCAAACGTAGACTTGCAAATTAGTCATGCAGTACAACCAGCGGCACATCTGCATTGCGTGATAAAGGGAGGAGGCAACGGAGACTCAAAATATGCCCTGGAATATGTTAGGGTGTCTACAGAACAATATTGTGCTAAATTAAAACATTCCAGAAAGCAGTCACTCTGGGCCGTGTCTATAATGAAGAAAGAACAAACATGGCAGGAAAGGGGATGATTTAATGCTTTTATTTCTCTCCTTTTCTTTCCCTTGGTATCTTCTAGAAAAATGAAAAGCCCACTCTACTGTCAAATAGTCATACCATAAGAGTGAATCACCATATACACAGTTAAAATCATGCAGAATGAGTGCAGAGCATTATTTCCAACATTTGCACCATTTTTAAGAAGTGGAAGCAACAGATTTGGAGCAGTACGTACTGAGAAAGTTAGAAAATAAAATTTAAAGTTAAAAAACTTCCCTCCACATTTCTATACCAATCAAAGCTAACACTGCACAAAAACTTCATAGATGTATGAGAAATGCTTGCAGACTGGGAGGTAAAATGAGTTTGTTACTCAATGTTAGTTGAGGTAAAACGCTACGGATCCTACGTGAGTAATACTTTTCTGGTCAGAAAATCTGCTTAACATTAAATCATTTCAGTTGGCTACTTACAGGAATCTTCTGAAGTTTTCAAAATGAAAGGGGACAGGGAGCTAGAGCGAGGGGAGAAGGAAGGGATGGGAAAGGGATGAAAACAGGATTAAGATGTGCTACGTACATATACTAACCTCCCACGATGACTATAACCATTATGTACTGCGCACACACAGACTAATAACAAAGAAGCTTCTCAAATGTTGAAAAATGTTACATAGTAAGAATATTGAATTAATCTCATGATCAGTTTATTTAATTGAGCTCCAGCTCATCATTTTTTTTCTTACACAGGGAGCATATGCATATTTTCTCCTCTTTTCTCAATCTCATATTAAGATTAGAAAACATGACTTATATTTCCCTAAAATGTTTGTCATCTGCTTTCCAGTTTAAATACACATTGGGATGATTTGATGGCAAAACAATACTATAGAATCCTGTGTATTTCTTAAATATGAAAATGTTTTACATTAACATTGTTTAAAAAGTTAAAACTTTGAAACATCTTTATCGTGAGTGAGAAGAGCGGGTCCTGCCCTGACACCCCACCTACTGTATGGCTTTATTGGAACACAAAAGCGTGTAAAAGTTTTATGCTTCTGTGAGCTTAATGATGTTTACAGGCATATTGAATACCCACCTAAATAACGGTTACCAGGTTATCCTAATATAAAGGATGCCCAGCTCAGTTTTTATTTCAAATTAGGAACTAGTAAATTTGTTTTAGTAAAACTGAATCCCAAATATTCCATAGTGTCCTGATATGTGAATTTTATGAGGTTCCCTAGTGGGAAGAAGCAGTTCTCAAAAATAATGATAAAATTATCACTCTATAAGAAGAAGAAAATACTACATGCAAGAGGGTTGAATTTGCCTAGGACTGTGGTAGATAGAGGAAAAGCTAACATTTCCAGTGAGAGACTTAGTTTAGCAGCTTTCGAGGCTGATATTCTCCTTGCAACATATCGAATGAATGTATATTGTCTACTGATAAAAATTCATTTCATTCCACAAACATTTATTTAATCGCTAGCTTTTACCAGATACTGTAAAACAGCTGTGTTTTTTCTTATCCAACAAAGAAAAATAAATTTAGAACCAAAATGCATGCACGCTGGTGTTCACACATATCCAGATAAACAAACACTTTGCCTTCTGTCATCTTTATTCATTACGATTTTGCTTAGCTCACACAAGTCACTGTATAATTTAACTTCCCATGTACATAAAAGTGGATGTTGTGACAATGCTTCCATAACTACTGTCCAGAGCCTTTAGGGACCATATCACATTATCACCTGTCTTAAAGGATTTGGGTCTGACTTTTGCACATGGATAGTCTTGGTTCACAGATAAATTCCAGTTTCCATATTTTACTCTCTTGCAAACTAAGTGGTGGTATCTGCTTTACTAAATGATTATTAAGATGGAGAAAGATTTTAATTTGCTTAAGACTTTAATAAGAAATTTTTAAAGGTAACTGTAATTGAGTCCATAAATATCTACATTAAATTAGACCAGAAGGAGAAAAAAAATTATAATCAAGGGAGGTTTTTTTTCTCATTTATAGCACCTTTAATTTTTGAAGTTGAATGGAACTGTGCACATAACCTTATTTTGCCTTATGACCAAACTGGAGCTTAAGAATCAGATGTAGAATCTTGCTGCCTTCCTTCAAAATGTTGGTTTTAATTTCAGTGTCCTCAACAATAACTCAAATACTCAATTAAAACCTATGCTTTTACTAATGTAAAGAACTATACAACGACTACAACAATGAATTCATTGTATTGGGTGAGTAATGTAAAACATTCATAACGTGTTATGTTAGTGACAGTTCCATAAAATTGTCAGTGTATGTGGATTTTTATTCATTTAACTGTTGTCACATTTGTAATGTTTCTAATAAAATATTGAATGTTACTTTAAAGGTAGCTCATTTTTATGCTTTCCCAAAGTCAAATTTTATGCTATACATTTTCCATTTACTCAAATGAGTCTTTAATGATAGAATCATCAGTAAATATACAGACACCACAACTCATTAATTAGGTCCATTTAAATTATTTTTTTTTTCCTCAAATGGACTGAAGGGTCCCATATGTTGCTTAAGACTGACTAACAGAGAGAGTAACCTGAAACCTAGGGAAACAGTTTTTGGAGAAGCTTTTGACCCAAACACTAGGCAAAGAGATAAATTCTTTGCTGTGGTTTTAAGTAGTGGTGCCTAAACAACATGATAAATGCGCTGACATTTACAGAGTTCCCAATTAGAGCCAAGATATCTTAATGCACTCTTTGGCATCTCAGAGCACACCCTCTCTACACAAGGGGCTCAGATTTATGGTGTGAGCGCAGCCTACCATATGGACCACAGCTCCTTCCTGCTTAGCAATTTGCTCCAGCATCTGGACAGATTCGCTTCTCTGTTTTGATCATTCCTTTCTTGACTATTTGCAGACTACATGTCCCACTCTAAAAACCTTTCATCTATTTTCTTCTCATTCAGATCTTCCAATATATACCCCTGAATATATTTCCTGAATATGTTTCCTGAAATAGAAAAAGAAAGGCATTCACAACTATTTGACCATTTGTTCTTATCTGAGACTAACACACGTATTTGTTTTCCCACATAACACAATATATTTGGTCACTTAAGCTTATCTTCGGAGAGAGTGGGTCAGAGATGTGGGCAAAAATATATTAATTGCTTTTGTAATATGGATTTCAATAATGTTTAGTGTAAAATAATTTTCACTTAGCAAAATACTGCTTAAAAATAATGAAAATGGAATCATATATAGTTCATAATTCTTGGAAATCACTAAAATGTAACTTTTTGGGTTGAAATATATTCAAAATCAGTAATTGAAAAGATTCAAAAACTGCTTCTGAATTTTATGTTTAAAATTTCATTAGCAATTAATCATAATGTTTGCCAGACTCTAATATTTTGGATGTTAAAAATAACATTAATGTGAGAAAATAATTATTTTGATGATGCATGTGTCCAAATATTTTTAATGTTTAATTGTATTTAAAATCACTAAACTCATATGGAATTCAAGTTAATTTTCCTAAAAGTATCCATAATATATTGAATTTATATGGATTAGACAGCTCCTTTAAAGCCAGATGGTAAGAGTTCATTTAAAATGAACATACGACCATGTAGGTTGGCAAAGCTGTTTGATGTACAGGTCGACAAAGACTCTGTTCATGATACTTTTAAGATTTACCAAAGTGAGATTCATACTGATAATATGAAATTTAGTTTTCAGTATTTAATTAGCAATTGTCACACTTCAGATAAACCTCATTGGCTATGATACTGCCATTGTACAAAGCTATTTCTCGTTATTTATTAAATTGTAAAACTTGTGACACTTTTGGAAGTGAGAAAATATTTGTTAATTCCAAATTTTGTGCGTTTTGCCCTTTATATTTCATCACCTCATAAAATTTTGCATCAATTCTCATTGTAATTTAATTACATGTCATATGATGCCAATAGATGTTTTTGTTATGTAACAAAGTTATGCTTTACAATGAATATTTTACTTCAAAAATAAGCTTAACGGAACTGATTATACACATTGTGAAATAATTTTGAAAGTAAAATGTAGAGTACACAATTCAACAAAACTCTACTTATCTTAAGTTACAATCATAACATATACTGAAATATGTTATCTTCATATTATAGATACCTATGTTGGTAGGAGACGTTGACAATTTTAAAATATAGAACACAAGTTTAGGAATTCTACCCAACCAATGAAGTACAGAATCTTCCAGCTTAAATTTTTCTCCAACTTTTACAGTTATCTTGCTCACACTTAAAATCGACAGCAACTATTTTAGAAATTCATTTTTGCTTAATGCTCCTAAATTATTCTTTCTTACATTGAAATTACAACTTTTTGTAAGTATATGTACTCTAGTCACCTGTAAATTAGTTAATGTTTATGGTCCCCATAACAAATATGAATTGGAAAAGAAATTTCAGGAAAACATAATTGTCTTGGGAGCTACCCCTCCAGAGAAAAAAGTAGCTAAATGGAAGGAAAATAGCACAGGAAGGATTATAGGAGGATCTGAGAGAGGTGAGCTAATTGGTTAAGCAGAATTCCATTGAAGTGCTGCTACTGAATTGAAAAATTATAAAGGAGAAAATATAAATGCCATTTTCCCAGAATAAAAGTTTGATATTTTAAATATTTATTCCCATTTATCTCTCTATACATATACATTATACACATGTATTTTTTCAGTTGTACTTGGCTAATATTTATTGTTTTTATTTTGTGAGGGAATAGGTTAAATACATCATCTTACTGAAATTTGAAGACAACTGGACGCTACTCAATAGTTCCTGAGTCAAGTCTGATGAAATGCTAGTCAAAGTGGTAGTTTGATATTTACTACCCAGAGTGAGCAACTCATTTGGGAACACACCATCAAGCTAAGGGAACTGTTTCCAGGGCAGAGTACTTTTCAATAATCTTAATATCCCTAAAATATTAGACTTGCTGTAACAAATATAAAAATGTTTCTTATTATAAACAAATATGGACACTGCTATAAGAATGTGTTCTATTATTGATTACTATTGTTGATACATATTATAAGGAAACATTGATAATGATTTCCATCGGAACTTGTTTACAAAATAGTAAATATTTTCTCCAGGAGGTCAGAAATTCAAAGAAAAGAATAAAGAACAATGTAAAAATGGTAACTGATAAACCCACTATCTGTTTTAGTAATGATCATATTTGAATTTTACTCTTCCTTTTTGTCATTATGTGTGTGTCGCTGTGCATGCCTGTGTAATTATTTTTTTTAGTAAAACATGGTTAACGTATATAAACAGCTTTGTTCCACCATGAACTGTTTGGTTTGGTATAAAAACACCAGAATTTCATAAGCCTCAAAGGTCAACCTTTGAATTCTGACATCCTGGAATGAAGTCATATCTCCATTTCTAGCTATGCGTCCTGGCAAATTAAAGGAGTTTTCTAAAGCTCAGATTACTTTCATGGAAATAGTAACATCTATCTTGCAGATTCAAGTGGATTATTCATGTGAAATATTTCATTAAGTTTCATTAAATATTAAGTTTATTTATTTTTAATAGCTACTTAGTAAGCCATCAGTATTACAGACTATATTTAAACAAATGCCCTGTTGAATCTCAGAAAATTCTTCTATAAATTAGAGAAGACTATGTACATGTCAATACACTCATTTTCAAAAGACTGATTCTTCAATAGTCATTTATGTATGGCAGTTTAAGTATGAAAAGAGAAATCAAACAGTAATTAATTAAACATCTGAAATAAGAGAATAGCTTATGAAAAATTATTAAACTATACATCTTCACTTAAATGGGCTTTCTTTTATATTCCATTTGCTCTTTTTAAGGAAATATATGTTGCCTATTGCAACAGAGATTGCTTCTTTAGTAGTGTATTTTTAACATGAATTCACAGTGTATGTTCAAGATTTTCATTTGCTTACTAAACTTGTGTTGCTAAAAAATTTAACAGATTAATGGAGCGTAAAACATTTTTTAAAGTTGTCTTGCTAGGCTAACACAGAGGTTAATATTTTACTGCCTTGCATGCTTTCCTGTCCATGCTTACGGAATCTCTTAAATCTCATGATTCAGAGAAATTAATTAACTGAGTTACTATTTGCAAACGTGTTACTTCTGGGAATTAATGTGTCTAGAATAAAACCTATGTCATTTATTACGTAAATCTATGTCATTTGTTATAGTATTACTAATAATACTGCACAAAGTTGAAATGTACAATTTAGTTAATTTTTAGGTGTCTCAACAAAGTACAGTACTATAAAAGTCTTCTCAAAGGTCACATGGTGATATTCCCAGGAGTTACAAGTTGAGTTTGCAAGTAGCACGAGAAAGGATGGTTTTCCACATCTGTCTTCTCTATAGATTCTTAGTTGAACATACAATTTACAAGAATGTATTTCTTTTTTCACCTCCATATTCGCTTCAACTTTTGCAGTCTTGTGGATCCATAAAAAAGATTTGGAAGTACTATCATAAAGCACGGCAAACTTTAGTAATCTCAGCTATGTTTATTAGTGTTCAAGGCTTAAACAATTGATAGCACTTCTTATGTGAAAACATTTTTAGGTAGTGCTCCTAGGGAAGTAGCTGGAAGGCTAATGTGGGAATGCCATAATTGGAAGGTCAAAAATCCCTGAGACAGCAGTAGACAAAGAAGGGATCTCAGCCATAAGGAAGCTGATTGCTACCATGCCTCCTGTGGATTAATAATCTAAATTGTATGCTTCTTGGTGGCTGAGAAATTTCACTATCCTTTGAGTTCTTCATCTAATTTCTGGCCCAGAAGAGTAGAATAATAAATATTGGTTGAATAACTAAATTAATTTTCTAATCCAAGTTTCCCACCAAACAAGAACTCCTTCCCATATATTAAAAAATGGATATTTAAATTTAATGTCAGGTAGTTCAACAAGATAAATTTTTCTACTTTTCCTTGGAGCAACAGATCCTACTTCCTATACTAGAATCTAGAAGCTATGGGCAAGGACTTTAAAAGACTTAAAAATCTACTTCATTATCTGTACTCTTATTTTCAGATAATTATAATACTTCAAGACTTAGGGAATGTCATATTTTTAACATATTGGACATGGTCTAGTGTAGTTCTAGACTTAACTTACGCTCAATGTATTGTAGCTCAATAGTAAATGGATTACTTTTTGTTTCATTCGTAAGTTGCCCAAAACAAATTTTTTTAATATTTAGAACACACTAGCGCAACTTATGTTTTCCTGGACATTTTATTTGACTTTGTTATTAAATGATGAGGTACATCCTTAACTTATTAAACTAAAATTTGACTCAGTCATACATTTTTAGTAATGGAACTCATTTTCTTCCAGAACTTTCCATGCTTTATAACTTCCTGTTAAACTGGTCCTGTGACTTCTTTTTATGTCACTCTTCAGTTGGATCATTCATTTAGATCCATGACTTTCTTCCTTGTTTCTTTAGGTTATACTTTTTTTCTTTCATTTTCAGAAGAGTCATGCAACTAGTAGGATTTTACAGATTAAATATTTCCTTTTAAAATTTCCTTTCACATTCAAATAAAAGTATTTCTAGGTATAAAATTGAAGTTTAATCATTTTATGAGACAGATGACAGTTCATTTTCTGATACAGCATAACCTGATGCCAACCTATTGTCTTTCTTCTGTAGATTATTTTTCTATTGAATAATATTCTGATTTCTTTTGTCTTTAGACTGCTGAATTTTGTGTACACTTTTCTCCATTTTATTCTTTCTATAATCCATGGACTTCTTCAACAAGAATCTTTCTGTTTCTGGTATGTTTTCTATTATTTCTTATCTGGTCCTCCAACAGTTACATGTAGTAACATATATCTTAAAACTTGACTTAAATATTCTAATATTTTCACTTAGTGTTTTAAACTTTTATCTTTTGGAAGATTATTTTTACTGTGCAGGTTACTAATGCAGGATTACTCATATCAATTATTCCTACTGACTATATTTTAATAATTATAGTAATCATATGTTTAATTTCTAAGAATTCTTATACTTCTGTTCTTTTTTAATGGCAGCTTCCTTGAATTTTAAGCATGTATTGTTCCCTTGAAGCTCTCTGTGTTCCTACTATGTATTTTTAAAATTATTTCTATTTTTTGCATTATATTTCTTTTGTGTCAAAATAGTATTGACGCATTTATTTAATTTTCTCTGTTGTGATTTTATATATGGTAAATCCCAGTTTATCACTCATATTTATAAATTAGATGCAGTATTGACCAATCTGCAGCAGAATTTGCTTTGCAATTGTAGGTATGTTACCTTAAAGGGTCCCTTCTCTCTGGACGGAGTTCTGATTGAGCCAGTTGCCAACTAAGCTTCTCTCTAGATTGTGAGGCTGTTTAGCAGGCAGGGCAGCAATGAACACCATCTAGAAGACATTATTTTCAGGATGGATACTTGGATTTATTTTGTTCCAGAAGTGCCCACTTCACTGGTGAGATCCTGAAATATCTGTCTCCCTATTTCTTGATTCTCCGCACAACCAGTGTGCCTGCCATGAGACCACCCAGGGCCTTCCGCTTGGAATAAGTTAAGAGTGTCTGCTAGGGAAAATTGTAGTCAATTGATTGGTACATGTTATGGAGAAGGTATGCCATGAAGCACTTGGTAGTTTTGTGAACGAATGGGTTTTTACTTAAGTCCCATGAAAGTCAAGTTGAATTCTCTATATTCTATATTCTGATATTCTCTATAGCTAATCACTCCAGGTTTAAATCCACCTGTAACTGTCATCCTTCCATAGACTAAGGAGTGATTTCTTTGACTATGATTTTCTCCTGTGTAAATTTTTTGTTACTATCTTCTAAAATAGTATTGACACATTTTGTCTGTTTTTAAAACATCTTTCCACTTTTAGCACTTCTCTAGTTTTATGTACTTATTGTTTCTAATATACTAATTTCAGTAGCTTATTGGGAAAATTGCTTATTATAGTGTGTAGCAAAAGAAGATAGAACATTTGATAAATACAAGTTAGCTGTGGACACTATTTGTAGATATTGACAAGTATGTATCAGTTATTACTTTTGATGGAAAGAGATAATAAAAGTTTGCTACTTTTGAATTCAGGGAAACCAGCCAAGTTCAAGAAAACCAGTGTAAAGTGGAATGATACCCTAGGCTAGTAAATATGAGGAATGATTACATTTCAAGGTTTTAAAATGGCAAGAGTAGAAACTGATGACTAATGTCCAGAATAACTGAAGAAAGTGTGTTTTATAGCAGTTGTGGCTTCTGATAAAGAAATAGAACCAACCAATAGGAAGGAAACAGGATAACAAATACTTCACCTTCTTTTCTTACTGCCTCTGATTGGCTGGTGACTCCCACCAACAGATCCCAGTTGGCACAGTAGGGTGAAGAGAACTCACTGAAATCTGTTCTGTAGGTCAGCCTGCAGGATGCAAAGTAGGTTCCAAAATGGAAAGAGGGGCTGGATGGAGAAATGGGAAACTCCCAGCAGAACTCACTCTTCTGCATTCATTTTGTGTTTTGACCAAGTGGAACTGTGTGTGCTCAACACAGGGCCACCTACAAATTCCCATCCACTGTGTTGATACAATGCAGCGGTCTACTCATGCGGGACTTACAACAGAAGTTAATACCAGGGCTCTCATAAAAGGTAGGAAAGTGAAACAGAAGAGAAAGTGAAAAACAATACGCACTCTGACACTTCTCTGATGCAGTCTCTGTTTCTGCTGTAAGTCATGAGACCTGATTTCACAACTGTCTTTTCTCCACTATCAAGTACATTGTATTTTACCTCTTCCAGCACCTCAGACAAAGGAACTGTGCAAGTGTTGAGGTGACTATGTATGATCTGAGTTTGTGGTGTTTCTGTTTTAATTGTGCTGCTGTCATGTCTGTTGGCCAGGAATTTTAGGCAAGGAAATACTGAGAAATGCTCCAGCGAATCTTGTGCTTCCATACACAGATTCCCTATCCTAATTATGTAGCAGGAACTCAGTTTCACCTTAGAATTTCAGATCAGTCACTTTAGTTAATAAGGCACTTCTTTCTCTTTTTTAGGAGTTCAATCATATGAGAAAACACTAAAAAATATTCAATGGTAAATCAGGTTATTATTTATTGTCACTTAATAATGCCTAAAATAGCATATCCAATGATTTAAAGCTTAGAGGCAGAGGAAATTTGGAATATGGTGTTAGAATTTTCATCTATTTCCATATCTCTATGTAAAAGTCCTCAAGGATTTATGAATGTGGTCCTGAAATAATGAGGACATTTCTTGCATCAGAATGTTTAATTTATTTTCTTTTGTAATGTTAGACTTAGCCATGTGTGGTGGTGCACACCTGTAATCCCAGCACTCAGGAGGCTGAGGCAGGAGGAATGTTGTGAGTTTCAGACCAGTCTCAGCTACAAAGTGAGCTCAAGGCCAGGCTGAACTCCATAGTGAGACTCTGTCTCAAAAAGACGAAAAAAAAAAATAGTATTAAACTTGTATAACACCTAAATTTTAAAGAAGTAGAAATAATTTTTTTAACTAAATATAATAGATCATGAAAATAGCAACTAAATACAGTCATAGCTCAGTAGTCATGGAGATTGGTTTCTAGAACTCTTGTGGATACCAAAATTCAACGATGCTTAATTCCTATATCTAATGAGGTATAGTATTTGAATGTAACCCAGGAACATCTCCCTATATACTATAACATATACTATAATATGGAATAAAATGTGCTATGGAAATAATTATCCTGCTGTACTATCTAAGGAATAATGACAAGAAAGTAAGTCTGCTCATGTTTGGTAGAAATGCAGTTTTTTAAAAAAACTTTTTTGATCCACACTTGGATGTATTCATACAAGCCAGATGCCTTGGGTGTGGAGAGTGGAGAGGTGGCTGTACTTAAAATATTATTGAATATTGTAGAATTTGATTGAAGAGAATTTGCCTTTATCTCTGCTACACTTAACCTACCATATAACATACTTACTATAAACATTATTTTTATTAATACATTAATAAGTTTCAGTGATGCTTTCTGGATCCTAAACATAAGATCATATTACATGGCAAGCATAAACCAAAGAGTTTACATAAACTATTTTAGTACATTTTTAAAAATCCACTAGATTTTTTTCAGGAGTTCCACCCACTTCTACTTACCTTCTATCAAATATACTTAAGATGAAGACAAGGGTGGCATTTCTGGAGGGACACATGAAGATGTCCATAATTTTTCATATTTTAATTACACAATGGAGGGAGTGGGGTCTCCAGGGCCCAAAACTGGGACATTGGCTGTGGCTACACTCTGCAAGCAAACTTAAAAGCAAGCAGTTCAAGGGCATGCTTGACATATTTGTAGTCATTTCCTGGCAAGATTGCAGAAATGTTTGCAGTTACTGACACATTATTCCGATTTTATTTTTTAACATTACTGATAGCAAATGGATTTGCATAACTGTTATAATTGCCTGTTTAAATTTTTATATGTATAAGTAGATCCTATGCACGCAGTGGTTGTAACCCATAAAAGAAAAATAAATAAATGCTGCCCTGATCTGAGAGCCGCATATGGTGTTTTCTCTCCACCTACCTGGCCTTCCAGTGCCTGAACTAATAGAAGCTAAAACATTTTAATATAGAGAAGCTGTGCATGGTCACGGGCATGTACATATACTCCCACACATTACAGATTTACATGCATGGCCAACTGACCTCAATTTCAAATGTTTGCTATTTTAAGAGGTGGGCAAAGCTAACTATGACATTATGGGCATCAGGGGTCATTCTCGAGACAGATCATGACATTCTAAGCCAGTTGTCCATTTAGTGTCTGCAAAATGCAGATATGTATCTTATATAAGCTGCACTGGGTGTATTTAATATCAGCACAACACGTTCTCTTTTTTCTCCAGTGTTTGCTGATTATTTTCTTAAGTGATGTTCCAGAGGAAGTTTTGTGAAATTAGGTGCTTTTTATGAAGCTCTTTTTTTCTTGATGAATTCCTTTTGACTATCATGCAGGCTGCCCAGTCTGGAATTGTTTGTGTAGACCAGTTGAAATATTTACTTTGAAAAGAAATAAAAAAAATAGAAATAAATGTTTCTTTAGAAGATATTTGATTATAATTTCCACGTTAGAAAAAAGTAATAATAAGCACTTAAAATAGCTTCCTCTAGTATATAATTTCTCTCTGTATAAAGTTTCATTTGAGGATATTTTGTAAGTTGTGCCTGGTGGAACACACCTGTAATCTCAGAACTCTAGGAGGCTGACACAGGAAGATCATAAGGTCAAGCCCAGCTCAGGCAACTTGGCAACTTAGCAAGACTCTGCCTCTAAAATAAAATAACATAAAGTAAAATAAAATAGGCTAGGGGTGTAGTCTAGTGAGAAGGTCTTTTGTTCAACCTCTGAACCACACAAAGGATATTTTCATATACTAAATAATATGCAAAACTGTAACACTCTAAATTTATATAAATGAAATATTTTGAGTGAAATCTATGGATTATACTCTTTTTCTGTTTAAAACATCAACCCTGTGATCTACTTTCAAATTTAAAGATACTATGAAATTATCTCAGATTAGTGACACCACAAATAATCAATTTTAATTAAATAACCATATACAGTAGTTGACACAGAAGTGATTTTCAGGAATACCCACGGGAGAGTTACCCATGCAAACAAATTAAGACATTTCCATTTAAACCTCTTTTGATATTCTGAACAGAAAAAAGAAAAACAATTTAAAACTTGAATGTGTTTCAGTATCTTTAATAATGCTGTGACACCAGACAGTGCAAAGCGTTTCCATGTTATTAATAGAAATTTGATGTGAGAGTGACAGTGACTGCTAGAGGAAAAAGAGAGAAACATGACACTCCGGGATTTCCGTCGGGGCCACTGGAATGGTTAGTGGATCTGTCCGTTTGCTGCCAGTGTGGATTCTGTAAATCCTCACTCAGTTTCCAGGCCCTCGTGATGGCAAGTAGATGGGCGAGGGGGTTTTTGTGTGGCTGTCATCTCTTGCATGTACTCTGCAGAGTGACGGGAGAGCTGGCCTTCCCTGCTGCTCTGACACTTCCTTCTGGGATGGATACAGTGCTGGCGGCCAGGAGAAGAGGCTCTGGCTGTGCATCAGTGGCTTCTGGAATATCCAGCCTCAGTGCTTTCAGTGTCACAGCCTCGAAAGTGACCAGGGCCGGAAGTGATGCTCAGAGGTCCTTTGGATAATTTATGTAACACATTTTTTTCTTCTCTTTCAAAAAAATGTATTTATTTAGGTTTATATCTACAGAAACAAGCTTTCTTACAGCTTTTGGGTGCTCACTTGGCCCTGCAAATTGCGTGAAAGGAGCCACCATGCATGCATTTCATGCATATTCAGTCTCTGGACTTTGTCTCCCACCTTTGGCTTCCAAGGTGGGTCAATGGAATGTATTTGCTTCTACCTGTAGATTCGGGTTATCTGATTCTGATATGTGTGAAGACCTACTTTCATGAGGGGTCATTTACTTTAACTTACATCAGAGATTAAGCAGAGGCAGAGTTTGTGGTTACTAATGGGCAAGTTTGCCTCTAAAGTGTGATTTGATGATCATGTATGTTTTCTTCATGCATTTTACATGCTTCCTATAACCCAATTAAGAGACCAACTGAAGCCAAGCTTTTATTGTTTGTGTAGAACTGAATCTAAGTTTATGAGAATTTACTTCCTTCCATGAAACTATTCTAATTGTTTTTAGCTATATTCTACACAAATAATACTTCATATTGTAAAAATTTTCACAGCACATAATTTTTATAACTAATGGTCTTGCATTTTAAAGTATGACTTTAAATGTACAAATAATAAAGTGTTCATATCAGATAGAATTTATAAAATTCAGTCATGTTTGTATAAAAATGAGTTTTATTCATTTGCAATTCTAGGTAGTATTTTCTGCCTAGCTATGCTATAATAGGTACACCCCATGTCTTTCTTGAAAGATAATGCAGTCTTTGTGGTTAGTAGATTTTAAAAAATAATATCAATGGCAAAGCTTCTTAAATCTACACTGAGTACAAATGTACAAAAATATTTTAGGATATGTTCTTAGACCTATAAGACCTCTTGATTGTGATATATAATTGAACAAATTTAATAATGACAATTAATTTTTCAAAAATGCTTTATTAATTTATGCTTACCTTTGCTGTAATTGATCACACTTGATCCACATTCTTGTCAAAACTTGGTATTTAAAGACAGAATACATTTATACTTTCAATTATCTGAAATTCACAATTCACAGCATAGTGATAATTCAATCTTACTTACTTAACTGTATGGGATCGAACCCTACCCTTTTTCTGGTAAGAATTTATCTGGTCTTTCTCATCAAAAAATTCCCATCGAATTCTGACATAATGGTCTAAGGGTTACTTCAGGTTACTGGGGTAGAGTCTAAATCCTCTTCTGAACACAGAGATCCTCAGGTATGAAGGGAAAAGTTTAAATCTCTGCACTATCAGGGTGATGCTGTACAAAGGTGGTCAGGGTCAACAGAGTGCTGGGGACAATAAAGAGTAAAGCCATCACAATCTGCACAGGTCCAAAAGGGGCATCTGACGCCGTGGCATCATGTGTGCGCTCGAGGATCAGATCTGGGACTAATGCCCCAGCTGGGTCACGTGACAGGTCAGGTATAGGCTCCACCCAGTAATTCTTCCTGTCATTGCACAGCAGCAGCAGACCTTGGATTTCTCTCCTACTGCTCCTACATTAGCACCATTGCCACTTTGTGACGCAAACATAAATGAGCCATCACCTCCTGCAAACCTTGCAGTCTTCTGTTCCTGGTGCTTCACAAATATAACCTCTGCTCAGAGTCTGCTTCTGTATTACTTTATCTGAAATAAGTTTCTTACGGGTGCGTTTGAGTACAAGAGACTAATCTAGTCCCCTAAGTCCCGGGAATATGATGCCAAGGAATTAGTGTTTTGAATTTTTTTATTTTCACAGACTTGAGAATTACCAAATATAGAATGATAACTCAGAAAATACCTTGAAAAGAAGGCATAAGAAGAGCCCATTACACAGTTTCTAGGAGAAATCGTCATTTCATTCAGAGGACCGAGTCACCATAGACTTCTGTCTCTCTTGACAGACATAAACACAGAAAGGTGTGGCCTCAGTGGCTTCCCAGCAACCAGCTGCAAATGTAAGACTGGTCTCAGGTGAAAAGAGTAGGTGTGCTTCACAGAGCGGAGGGTAGATGTGGTTATCCAAGTGCTGCATCACGCAACTCTGAGGCCCAACTAGCCCTGCAATTCCAGAAATGTGAGTCAAAATGTTTTCTTCCTGTTTATACCATTATGACTTTCTTTTCACCCTCTTAACTGATGAAAGAACCATAGATAATATAACTATCAGATATTTCATTTATTTTAATTTGAAAAATCACCCCAATATTAAAATTTAGGAAAGATATCTTCTAATTTATGATAAAATTTCATATTTCCATATTTTACTCTTAATGTAAATTTTGATAATATAATAACAAAAACAGTCTCAACAACTTGCTTTATCTTTTTCAAAGTGCATTCACAAAAAATTCATTTGATGGCCACTAACTGGAATGATGTGGGAAATTCATGTTCTTCTCCACTGTAGATCCAAGAAAACTATAGCGGAGAAAATTTAACTCACATTTCTAAGCTGATATAATTAACAAGGGAGAGTGGGCTGACAAGCTAGATTTTCTGAGATCTAGTTAGGCAGGCAATATTTTAGAAATGTTTACACATAATCCATATATATGCCTCATAAACTAATAAATCACATGTGTCAAGCAAAAACATGATAGGGCTATTTAGTTGTATTAACAATGGAAAGTGGCCAGTATGGGACAGATATCTCTGTCAAATTGTGCTTTGTGCATGTGTCATTTCTGGGCTTTATAGGGCTTTGGAAACATGATTGAAATGAGAAATGATTTCTCCTGACTTCAATCCTTTATATGAATACTTCGTTCATTTTATTGAAATGTTTAATTCTTACAATTTCTAGATTCAAATTCTTTTTTTCTTTCAGTAAATGAAGAAAAAGCAACACACGCTTTAAATTATAGAATATTTTCAAACAAACCTTTAAATATAAGCTCTGAATTTCAAGCAACCAATCAACAAATAGCTACTTATTATATGCCATGTGTCAGATAATCTCTGGAGAGTGTAGCGAATAACTTTGTTAAAGCCCTGCCTATATACACAACTTATATTCTTTTGAGGAATACAGATAACTAGCTGAACAATTATGCTACAGTATACAGTATTAGGAATTACGTTTCAGGAAATGGGAGTGTTCACAACATACCTAGTCTAGCTGAGAGGAAGAGTGTTTGGGATTTTCTGGAGAAGAGAGTTCTGGAAGGCAGGATAGTCTTGCAAGCAGTACAGGTGAAAAACTAAAGAATAAAGAACCAAAGCTCACCTGAAAATATAAAGAGTAAATATCATGATGGGATGTAAGAATTAGGGTTTGGATTTTGACTTTATTGAATACAACTGGGAACTTCATTGTTTCTAACAAGGCATTGGGCATCATGGGTAAGTTCCCTTCACTTCTGAAGGGTTCCTGTTTTGAAATCAAAAGGAAATTAGTATCAGTTTGTACATCTTTAGTAAAGCATCAAGGGCAGGATCTGGTATGGAAAATTTATTTTAATTGATTGCTGTTAATTTCCCTGTGACAAAGGCCTAGAGAGATGGTTTGAAGGACCCTGAGAGGAACAGTTGAAGGAGTCAGTCCAGGATGGTCTTGAAGATAGTGTTTGTAATTTGACTTTTCCTTAGAAGTTATATGAAGAATCTGAAAGGTTTTAAGCCAAGAAATGATACATGTTTTCACTTTAGAAAAAATTAATATTAGGATGGAATAAAAAATCTTTTACATTGAACAGAATTGTGAAAACAAAACTGAATAAAAATAAATAGATGAATCACAACAACAAGAAAAGACAATATTGTTTGAAATGAATATATTTTGTTTCTCTTACCTGGCAAAAAATTCCGAAGGCCAACAATATCTTCAGAGGCCCATATGTAACAGTACTATCTCTGAACCACCAAACATTTTCACAGCTTGCTTATAACTCTAAGAAAATTGTTACTGTTGCAGGTGTTGATATATCTATATCTGCAGAAGAATAAAAATAATGTGCCATGGAGATGGCCAGAAATCTTTTTTTGTTGTTGTTGTTTTTTTTTTGGCGGTACTGGGGATTGAACTCAGGACCCTGCGCCTGCTAGGCAGGCGCTTATTCCACTGAGCTATATCCCCAGCCCCCAGAAATCTTAATTATATCTAAATTTAATATGCTAACATTTGTGAATTTATATACTAAACAGTTGTGTTACTCATTATAATCTATGATGGCATTCAGAAAATATTTGTTGAGCCAAGATTTTTGTGCAAATCATTTTATTTTTACACTTACTGTCACAACTGATTGATTTTACTCATGTGTTGTCTTACTGTACAATGTAACATTGTGCACATCTTCTTAGATTACTTGTTCTTTTCTATTTTGCTGTGTGGAGTATGTCCCAGTGAATATTGTTGACATGGCATTGGTTATGTGCCAGCCTCATAATTCTCTGTGTTGAAACTATTACGGATTGCTTTTTCTTCGGTAGTAGAGTCACTGCCAGTGTTTTCCAAAAGTGTGGTCTGAGGAACAATTATTATGTAAGAAAAGCTTAGGAAGGGAGAGTACCTATTGCAAATGCAGATTCCTGATGCCTATTCCAGTTTACTGAATTGAAATGTTCTGAGGGTGAGGCTCTGGAACTTGCATTTTAAAAGTTATGTATTTTATCCTTCTGTGAATTAGAGAACATGTTCAGAATGTTTGTGAAGGTTGTTTCTCTTTAACTGAATAAAACTTTACCATCTCATGGTTTTGTTTATAAGGATTACCTGATAATAACTATGAGAATGTTTTGATATCTACAAATTTGTCAGAGAATCTCGTGAAGTATTATTTGATGTGCAGAAAATATAGAGACTGATTTAATAAATTTTTTAATGACTGAGGATTAAGCCCAACGTTTACGTGTTAGGCAAGAAGTCTAACATGGAAGTATGACCCTTATCAGTGATGAATAACTTTTGCAAGGAAAAGAGATGAAAGCTTTAACATTATCATCTTGAACGTCATGCTTAAATGGTACTAAAACCTGAGTGTTCATGTGTGCCACCGGTTTATATGCTGAAGTCCTCATCCTGATGTGATGGTAATTTTGGTACAGCTTTGGGGAAGTAATCCACTAATAAAGGTGAAGCCCTCATGAATGGGAGTAGTGCCTCTCTAAAAAACAAAAGGAATGAAATCACTTCTCTGCTCTCACCACATGAAGACATAGCAAGAAGACACTTGTGTGCAAACCAGGAAGATGGCCCTCATCAGAATCCCACACTTTGGACTTCTGTCATTTAGAATTTTGAGAAGCAAATTTGTGTTTTTAAAGCCTCTCTCTGTGTATTTTTTTATAGCAGTTTAAACTGACTGAGATTGATAGTACTTCTTTCACCTCATTTAAATTCATTCCTCCTTTGTGTGATTTTTTTTAAATGAATAACTTCTAATTTTTTTCACGTTACCCAAGTTAGAGGGAAGCACTAATTTGTAAATATCAAAATTTAAAAGTATATGGAAGGTGGAAACAAGATCAAGCACATCACACTTAAATGTCAGACATAAAATCCTATTGAAGATTAAAAACAGTCACATAAATCCAAGATGTGGAACGGGGTGAACTAAGGACAATTTATTTGCACAAGACAAAAGCTTTTAGTTGATTGCAAGCTGAAAATGAATCAATAACATGGAGAAGGTGCCAAAAATTGTCAAATTGTTTTTACTTTAATTACAATGTTTTAGCAACAACAGTAATATAAAAATTAACATGTCATCAGTATTACATAACTTTAATTCCTTTTCTCTTTCAGGACCTGACCACATACATACACAAACACTTATTCATACTGTAGACATTGTTACTCAAAGGTACCTTTTTCTAGCTAATATTATTTTAAAAACTAATGATAGTTTAAGCATAATTAATGGTACTACAATGTTGATGTCAAGGAAACCATAGAAAAACCTTGTCCCATGCATGGCCCTAGCACATGGAAACACATCTGGAGATGGCCACTAAACAGCATGGTGTTTGGAATCCTGAAGACAATGTTCTGCCAAGAAAAGAAGATCCTTAGGAAACCATGAAAGATGTTTTGATGCATCTGAGGGATTACTTTGTGGAAGTGGAATTCCCAAGTACCTTTTTAAGTTTTCTCTGTTTCTAGCACAGTTAAGATCCACTGAATCCAATTCAACAAATTGATCCTGTAGTATATTTCATGCAATGGGTTTGGGGTCTAGGGTTACAGGGATGTAATATCTGTCCTTGCATGTACTAATGAACCAGGGGAGAAGTAAACATTAAACTCTTTTTAAGTTTCTGGGTGAATTTCCAAATATTTTTAGTTTCCTTTAGTGTGATATTAATACATTATTTTGCACATTAGAGTTTGAATACATATTTCTGTTAACAAGACTGCTATTTATTAGTAATGACTATCACTCAGACATAATCGTATGCCTTCATTGAGGACACGTATTTCAGAGATAAAAGGAATTTAGAGTAGAATTACTAAAACTAGTATTGGCATAGATGAATAATTAGATTTCCAAAGGAATTAATGAAATGAAGAAGCTAGGCCACTGACTGATAAGTTGGAAAATTAAACCGAGCATACACAGGGTAGTGCTGCTCCACTATGAAGATAGATAAACTTGAGTCATTTGTGGAAAAATGGATGTACATTGAGATCACAAGTTTAAGTGCAATAAATCAAACATATAATCCTGCATTTTGTGCGGCTTCTCTTCTGTGAGAAACTCAAAATATAAATACAGAGCAAAATAAAAGATGAACAGTAGGAAGTAGGTAGGTGGGTCTTTTGTACAAAGGGGGGTGCTCAAGAGACGGAGGGAGTGATGCAGGAGGGGCCAAGGGGGTGAAAGGTGAAGAAAGATGAGTTATGCACATGCACGAGCGCCCCACAAGGGCAGTAATCTTTACATACTATAACAAGTACTAGTAAAGAATAAAAATTGAAAAAAGGGAAAGAATATTTTGGAAAAGTGGCATTTTTCTGCCTTATTGACTAGATCTGCAGATGCTGTAGACTTATAATACATGTTACAAAATTTAAAACTGTAGCATTTTAAAACATTTTGTATACTTTAGCTATTTAGCATAACAGAGATCCCTCTCTCCAAAGAGCTACCAGCCACCCAAAAAGAAATATTTGAAGAAAAGATAAAAAGTGACTAAAGATTTATAAACCATTTAGTAAAAATTGGAACCCAGGGACTAGGGTATTTATAAAGAATTAAACGAATGAATCGGAGGCTTGAGGAAGAACTGTAGCCTTACCCACTCCACAGTCAGATGCTAACTCTGATGAGTTTGAGAATACTGCGGACAAGCCAGGAGCTCACAGCCTTAATCAGGTAACAAAGCAAATGGAGATTAGCAATGTTATTAGTCAAAATGTACACAATTTGACAGGGGCTAAAAATACATCATCACTTCTCTACTATGCCTGCTTATTCTAAACCGTAGGGTGTTTTTAAAAATTTTTTGTTTTTTGTTTTTTTCATGTTGAGGGTTGAACTGAACCTGAATCTAAATCAAGAAAACAACAGATATTTCAAATCTGTTATTTCTTTGCTGAGTTTTTGTCCAGTTGACCTGTCTCTTTGCATCAAAGGGGTATTTAGGTCCCCTATTACAATAGTGTTATTAATTATTTGGGTTTTCATGTCTGTTAAGATTCGACATATAAATTTTGGTGCTCCAGTACTTGGTGCATCTAGGTTTAGGATTGTTACCTCTTCCTCTTGCAGCTTTCCCTTAACTAGTATGTAGTGGCCTTCTTTACCTCTTTTGATTGTTTTCGGATTGAGGTTTACATTGTCTGAAAACATAATAGCTACCCCTGTTTTTTTCTGGGAAACTGTTGCATGGAGAATTGTTTTCCATCCTTTAATTTTCACACTGTGGCTTTCCTTTTGGGTTAAGTGTATTTCCTGTATATGGCATATCATTGGATATTTTTTCTTAATCCACTTTGCGAGTCTGTATTTTTTGACTGGTGAATTGAGGCCATTTACATTAATGGTTATAACTGGTACATGTTGCCTTATTCTTGTCATGCTATTTACTTCTTGTTGCTTTCCTACTTTTGCTATCTGTTTACTTCTTTATTCTGCTTAAGGGTTCCTTTCTATTGTTGTTCTTGAGATTGTGGTCTTTCTTTTCTCTGTCTAGAATATCTTTTAGTACTTTTTGTAATGTTGCTTTGGCACTCAGGAAGTTCTTCAGTTGCTTTTCGTGGAAATATTTTATTTCTCCATTGAATTTGAAGGGTAGTTCTAGGTTGGAAGCTGTTTTGTCTCAGAGTCTGTAATACCTCGCTCCAAGCTCTATGTTTGCATGGAGATAAATTCCATGAATGCTTGTGCTTATAATCTTCAGAGGTCCAAGATCATGGAAATCAATGTGGTTGAGAAACTTTCAGGAGCAGTAAAGAGGAAATGATATGCAACTTGAAATTCTGACTTGGACTTTTGCTGTAGAGGATATTATTGAGATAGCTGGTAAAATATGAATAGGATCTGCAAATGAGATGGTAGATATGTATTGTCGTTAATGTCCTGGTTTGGATGGTACAAGTATGGGGCGAGCCCTCCCTCCTCTCCCCTCCCTTTCCCTTCATTTCCTTCCCCCTTTTTCTCCTTCCTGCTTTCTTTTATTTAATTTTTCTTAAGAAAATTCATGTAGGTGTGATTTAAGTATTTGAGACTGATGAAGCAGCAGGTTGGAAATTGATTTTCAAACAATTCAGGAAAAAGTTACTTTTACTGTACTCATAATTGTTCTATAATTTTATGATTGTTTAAAAAATTTAACATACTTTAAGCATCAACAGCTTAAAATAGAGGATATTTTGGATAGAGGTAAATTTTATTAACTGGAATAAACACTATATTTTAATTAATTGCTCTTAATAGTTAACCAAGAGAAAAATGGAAATTCCTTTCTCTTTGGCATTTTCAAATACACATCAACGTGAATCACTCTCAAGTAAAGTATTCATGCAATAAGAATAGATGACAGTCCATCTATCTTGTTTTGTGGTATCTCTGTGTGTTCTTCCTAAAAATTCAGCATTAAGTTGCTTAGTGTGAAATAGACATAAATATAGAGTTAAGTCTCTGCCTTCCAAAGCTGTAACTTCTAAATAAAGTTGTTTTTATGAATAAATACTTCATGTTGGTCAAGACAGACAGGAAATTTGGCTGTAGTTGAAGGATTTATAAAGTCTGGTTTTCTTATCAAACATAATATGCAAATTTCCCTCCGATTTCAGTATGCAAAAGTCTTCTGGCAATGTAGGCTTCAGGTTTTTTTTAAATTCCAGTAATGGAAAGCACTGTGTACTTTGACTATTTTGTTTTTGAGCCACTGTAGGGTCTTCAGTGTAAATTGGAAATAATATAGATTGTATTTATATCATGAAATTCCTGTTGTGCAACATGAGAATGAAGTACATGCATGGGAAGAGCTTCAGTAAACACTGGTGCACTTTGATAAGTGAGTTAGTCCATGGCATTACTGAAATGCTTCCCTTAGTTCTTCCCATTGAAGGTATCAGAATGTGTTCAATATGTGAAAAGCGTTTGCCAATTGACAATATCAGAATCTACCCAATACTTGAAAAAGGTTTCTATAAACTGAAATAAACCACCAGGACATCTTGGCTATGTCTGAACATGCTGCACAGAAGAAAAACCACATTAACTTTATTGAATTCAGGCTAGTAAATGAATCATGGCACACACCAAGGTACCATAATTTCAACAGATTTTTAGTTAATTTGTTCATTTTTGAGTTAATTTGTTTTTTGATGTAAGCACTCAACAAGAATGAGTAAGAGAACACACGATCAATATCATGGTACTGTCTGAATCACGCCCTTCCTCTTGTTTTTACTTCTCAGAGATTGTACCATTCATAGCAAGGTGCTGATTCTTCCCATTGGGAATGTGAACTATGGTAGAGCAATTTCTCATGATCTTCCCACAATTGCTAGGCTTGTATTTAAGTTAAGTCTATACATCTTATGTTGCAAAGGAGGAATCCATTCTGCCCACTCCTTGACCTCTAGTAATCTTGGAAAACACTGTGTTCTTGCTTTGCTTGGGATATCCTGAAGCTCTGTGTTTCTTACTGACCCAGAAGTTCTATGATTCTGAGTCCTTACCCTGATTGTCTCAGGTTTTTGCTTTTCATCTGGTTGTGAGAGGAGTATCCTTTTCACTAACCTCAGGCTGAATGTGCATTTTACCCTGGTGGTGGATACCTCCCTCATGACACTACACTACTCTGTGACAGGTCTTTATGATATTAATAGCTTCCTACAGTGCAGAATTTCACTGCTATTTTTAATGCTCCCCATTCTAATGGGATACAATTCAGCATTTTGATTCTCACTACGAATTTTCAATACTATTAGGGAGAATTGCATGGGCAGTAGAGTAAGGTTATATTTCTAATGTATGCTCTTCTTCACTCCAGGAAGTGCTGGAGGCAGTAAGAACAACCAAATAGCCGTTACTTCTGGTTTCCACTATTTCTCAAGCTGTCTTTTGGCACAGATCAAATTATATTTTTAAGCATTTGAGTCACAATAATCAACACTTACAAACCTGGAATTTTAAATTAAAATATGTTAGAAATGATTCTCATATCTGTGTGGTGTTTTCCTGAATGTATTGCTCATCGGGCAGACGCTTCCCAGAGTCTCAGGCAGTCATCACTCAGCGAGGAATGAATGTCTCATGCTCTCCCTCCCTTACTCTCCGCCTCCCCAAAGGAAGCATCGCTAGGTGCTAATGCCAATGTCAGTAAACTGAGATCGAAAACCAAAAGTTCATCTTACAGTTTATAGTCATCACTACTTACTTAATACTCACAAAATCTTTCTTCAAACTCAATTTTAACAATAAGGTAATGAGTTTCAGCTTTATTAATTCCATTGAAACTACTGTAACAGAATCTCTGTAAAATTTAAATGCTGAAAGATGAAATTAGAGAAAGTAATGATAACACTTTGTTTCAAAGTTTATGTAAGGGCTATTAACTATAAATCATAAATGAGAAAGTTGTTTAAAACCCATATAAAGTTTATAATGGAAAATGTGTTTCATACATGGAAATGGAAAGTTGATAAGGAGAAGCTGAACTGAAAGGAAGGCAGTTTTCACACATAACGAAAGCCCAGAGATAGAGCATTCCAGGCTGGCGTCGCCCATGACTAATGTGAGATAATCCTGTGTCCTTCAGTTTTCTGAGTTGCCATGTTTACTGTGTTTCCTTTTACCTCAGTCTTCTTTACTTCAATTTACCTTCAAGAATTCCAATGGAAATGGAAGCAAAGGTCAAATGCTAAAGAGTAACTCCTGAGGTAGTCTACCTTTCTCTCCAGCTTTAGGGGAAGACATCACCCAAAATCCCCTCCTAAATCTCATTGGCTGGAAGTATGACATGTGATTACCGCATTGGCATCAAATTTTGCAAAATTAATTATTATGAACTGGGATTATTGGTATCACATGGAAAAGTAGATTTTGTAACTATTAAACATGAAGGACAACTTGGTTAAAGATAACAGTATATAATTTAGCAACTATTGTAAATTATCATTTTGTCTTGAGGTCATGTTTCATTTTTGGTGTTTTTGCATTGTGATTTTTGTCTTTATCGTTGCTTTGTCAGTTTTTTATCTTTTAAAATAAGATTAAAAAAATGAAGGACATTGCACAGTAATATTGTCCAAAATTATCTCAATTAAACAGCATATAATCAGGGTCCAGAACCTCTCAAGAATGTTTGCTTGAGGAATATACATCCTTTTGAACTTATTACAGAGTGAGACAAAGTCTGTATATATGACAGAATGCAACTCAAATTTGATTGGTTAGTTTGTAGTATTTGTAATTATCTCCAACACATGTAAATAAAGGTGTATGTAAAATGATCCCCGCTACCTATCACGTTTGAAATATTTAGTACCTCTAGGATTATGAATTAAGGAAGAAGTTCATGTACAAAAATTACTTTAAGGTACAGTAGATATTGTGAAAGGGAAAGAAACTGCTCAAAGGAAAGAACAATGGGGATGAGGGAAAAGGGAAAATATGCATTCACAGGAGAGCTAAGATAGCTGCACTACTGATTTCTATCACTTTATTGAAAGGAACAGTTAATGTTTAATTGTTTGATCAATCTGACATGCCTATATTTATTTATTTGAGAACTAATTTGAAGATACCAATATATATGTAACAACCACCATTGTTCATTTCATAACACCTTGTCTGAAATTCTGCATCGCTTGTATTGTTTTTGTGTTATTTTGTAAATGCCTGTGTGTCTGTTAATATGTTTTCATTCTTTTATCTTTAAAATAAAAAATATTGACCTAACAAGTAATCATTAACTGTTGCTTTCAGTAAAGCAATAGAAGACAGTAGTACCACTGTTAGCTCTCCTGTATATACATACATACATAATCAATCTTGCATGTCTCTATTTGTTTTCCTGAGAAACCACTTTGAAGATATCAATATATAATACAACCATTGTTAATTTCCTACCACTTTGTAACTCTGTGTTGTTTATGTTGTTCTTATGCTATTTAGTAATTAGATGTCTATTTGTTAATATGTTTTCCTTCTATTTTTAAAATAAATTAATAAAAAACCTCAAACCCCAAAATTAGTTTAAGATATTTAAATTGAGTAATCATATTTACATTTTATAAATAGAGTCAATTATTTAGCTTTACAAGAATGGGAAATTTGAATTTTATATATTGGTTTATACGAGTACTGTAAAATTAAATATACTTTAACATGAGATTTAAACATAATGAAATGTATGAGAAAATATGTAGAATGTTAATTTCAAAAATATATCAGTCAGTATTTTTGTGATTTATCTTTGCTAGCAAGAGCTTTCATTTTATTTTACAAAACAAAATAAAATAGGAAACATTTATGTTGAGCTATTTTTTTTTTTTTTTTTTGGCGGTACTGGGGATTGAACTCAGGACCCTGTGCTTACTAGGCAGGTGCTTATTCCACTGAGCTATATCCCCAGCCCTAGATAAATTCTTAATTTAGGTTCATTATTCATCTGTAATTTAATCAAGTTGCACACATTTTTAAAAAATCAATTAGAACATTAGTGAGGTGTTTTTCATTGCATATGCACATCTTATCTTTTATTTGCTATAAGTGACATTAAATAAAATCCTAATAAATAGTGCAAGGTCTTTTTCCACAAAGTATAAATTGTGCACGTGTGTGTGTGGGGAGAACAGGCAATGCGGCGAGTAGGAAGTCTGACAAAAGTAAAAAAATTTTCGAAAATATGTTTCTTTATATCAGTGCAGACATTTGCTGAAAAATTAAATGTCACCAAGGATTTCCAATTTCTGGAAGACTGTTTAGAGTGTAATGGATGGTGCAGAAATGCATGAAAATCGTCCTTGGAATGGAGATAACCTAGGTGAAGAACAGTCAATAAAAACTGAGAAATGAAGGAAGAGCCTAGGTGTTTTTAGCCAGACCTACACAGAACCCCAGCTGAGATGTCCTTCCTACTTGGCTATTGTCTTCGAGCAACCAGAATAAAAGAAAAAGATGTAGCACTAAAGTGTCCTGTGAAAGGATTTGAACTGATGGTTAAAGTTACACAAATTCAGTACAATGGGAAAAAATGTGCAGATATATGGAGAAAAGATGAGAAGAAAAAATAAAGTTAAGAAAAAACATTTTAAGTTACTGAGGTGGGGGAAATATGAAATAACTACAATGTCTAAATAGTAAGAAAAAAACTCCAACAGTTTAAAAGAAGTAGAAGCACTGAATGCATTTGTTGAAAAAGATGATCCCATTTCATAATATAATGTCTGAAAGAGTATCCAGGGGGAAAAAACCAGAAAAAAAATAGCACTGAAAGATATAATGGGATAAACATTTCTTTATGTTAAGAAATGAAGTTTTTCATGTAAAAAAGTAACAGAACCCTCTAGAATATATAAATAAAAATAAAACTTGACTGGTACTGATATTGACTTTGCATATCCTGGTTAGTTGTTATACTTTCAGAATTTGAAAAAAAGATATTTCAGGAGGCACTCAGGCAAAAAACCAACAAACAAAAAGAACAGAGGGAACATTACAAGGAAGCATAACATTAGTTGTATGTAGATCCAAAAAGAAAACAAGCCATTGTTTAGATTATCCTGAGAAAATGTAGAAGAGAGCTTTACCTAAGAACACTATCGGAGCAAGTTACCACTGAAGCATGAAGTTAACTAGAACCAGCAGCTACAATTCCCTTGATTTCTGAGCATTGACTTTATATACCACTACGTTTCTGAATTTGCATAATAAATTTATAAGATTTTGGTGGCATTTTTGGTGTTTTCTATGTAAAATATCATGTCATCTGCAAATAATGATAATTTAACTTCTTCCTTTTCTATCTTTATTTCCTTTGTTTTTTTTCCTCTTGTCTAATTGCTCTGGCTAATGTTTCCAGAACTATACTGAATAGGAGTGGTAATAATGGACATCTTTGTCTTGTTCCTGATTTTAGAGTGAAAACTTTCAGTTTTTGACCTTTTGATATGTTGTTACCTGTTGGTTTGTCTTAAATAGCTTTTATTTTTTTAAATTTTTATTTATTTATTTATTTATTTTTTTGGCGGTACTGGGGATTGAACTCAGGACCCTGCGCTTGCTAGGCAGGCGCTTATTGCACTGAGCTATATCCCCAGCCCTTGTTAAATAGCTTTTATAAGATTGAGGTAGAGCCTATCCCAATTTTCTGTAAGGTTCATATCATGAATGAGTGTTGGACTAAGTCAAATGCTTTTTCTCCATCTATTGAGATGATCATGTGATTTTTGTCTGGTTATGTTAACATGGTGTACTACATTTATTGATTTGCATGGGTTGAGCCATTTCTGCATCCCTGGGGTGATCTATAACACTTGATCTTGATGTATAATCTTCTTGATGATTGGCTACATTCTGTTTGCCAGTATCTTATTAAGGATTTTTACATCTATGTTCATTAAGGAGATTGACCCACAGTTCTCTTTTTTGGTTGTGTTCTTCTCTGGTTTTGGAGTCAGGTTAAACTTGATTCCAGGAATAACTTTGAAAATACTGCTTCCCTTTGAATTAACTCCAAGAGTTTCAGCATTAGTGGTATTAGTTCTTCTCTAAATTTCTTTTGAAATAATACATGAATGTCTCAAGGCCTGGGCATTTCTTTGTTGGTAAATTTTTAATTACATTTTTAGTTTTACTGGCTTATTTTAAGTTACTTAGAATTTTTATATCATCTTGGTTTAGTTTTGGCACCTCAAGTGTGTCTAGGAATCTGTCCTTTTCTTCTGTGTTTTCCATCTTACTAGAATACAGGTTCTCATAGTAGGTATTGATGATCTTCTGGATTTCTATAGGATCCATTGTGATTTCTCCATTTGCACTCCTAATTGCTTGATTTTGTGTTTTTTTTTTTCCTCTTTTTGATGAGAGTGGCTAATGGTTTATCAGTTTTATTTGTTGTCATAGAACTAACTTTTCAGTTCATTGACTCTGTGTTGTTTTCTTAGCCTCTACTGCATTAATTTCTATGCTTATCTTTATAATTCCCTCTCTCATATGAACTTTGGGTTTGATTTACTACTCTTTTTCTAGAAGTTTGAGATTCAACATTAGGTTATTTGAGCTCATTTTGTTTTCCTGGCATGTCAGTTCATTGCAATAAATTTCCCTCATAGGACTGTTTTCATTGCATCCCATAAGTTTCAGTATATTTTATCAGCATTAGTGTTTAATTGTATATACTATTTAATTTCATCTTTAGTCTCCTTTGTGACCCATTGGTTGTTCAGAAAGGTGTTGTTTAATTTCCATGTGTTTATAAAATTTTTATGATTTCCTTTGTCATTTATTTCCAGTTTCATTGCACCATGGTCAGATAGTATGCACTGGATGATTTCACTTCCTCTATACTTACTTAAACATGTTTTATCAGCTAATATATGGTCTATTTCAGAGAACATCCCATGTACAGCTGAGAAAATGTGTATTCTGATGTTTTGTGGTGGAACAATATGTAGATATCTACCAAGTCCATTTGTTCACAGGCTTGATTTAATTCTAATATTTCTTTGTTGATTTTTTGTTCAATTGATCTACCTATTCGTAGGGATGGGATGTTAACATCCCCCACTATAATTATGCCAATGCTTATTTGGTTTCTCCTTCTTTTTTTTTTTTTTTTTTTTTTTTCTTTTCCCAGATTTTTGAGACAAAGTTTCACTGTGCAGCTCAGGCTGGCCTTGAATAATGTTGTAGTCCTGGCAGACCTAGAACTCACAGCAATCCTCCAGCCTCAGTTTCCAAAGTCCTGTGATTACAGGCCTGCACCACCACACCAGGCCTTATTTAGATTTTCATTTCCATTAGTATTTGTTTTATGCAGTTAGGTAAACCTATGTTTGATGCATAAATATATATGATTATTATCTCCTTGGGGTTTTCCCTTAACAAGTATATAGTAATGCTCTTTATTTATTTATTTATTTATTTAATCAATTTTGGCTTAAAGTTTGCATTGTCTGCAAATAGAATAGTTACCTCTTAGTTTTTTGTGTCCCTGTGGCATGGAGAATTGTTTTCCATCCTTTGACTTTCAACCTATGAATTCCTTTTTGGGTTAAATGTGTTTCTTGAATGGAGCATATTGTTTAATCTTGCTTCTTGAACCATTCTGCTAGTCCATTTCTTTAGATTGGTAATTTGTGACCATTTGCATTTATGGTTATAACTGATTTGTATTGAATTTTCTTTTTCATGTTTTTTTCCTGTTGAGTGTTACCTATCTTTCTCCTCTGTTTAGCTGCTGGCCCTGCCTGGTGGCTTCTTTTAATTGGTGTTCATGTGTTTATGGTCTTCATTATTTCTTTCTAATATGGTCTTCAGAGCATTCTGTAGACCTGGTTTGATGGTCATAAATTTCTTCAATTGTTCTTTGTCATGGAAGTATCGTATTTCTCCACCAAATTTGAAGTATAGTTTTGCCAGGTACATCAATCTGGGTGGAAGAGTCTTTTCTTTCAGTGCTTGAAACACCTCACTTCAGGCTCTCCTTGATTTGATGTTTTATATTGAGAAGTCTGCTGTGATCCTGATGGGCTTTCCTTTATAGGTGATATGTTTCTTTTCTCTAGCTGTTTTTAATATTTTGTTCTTGTGCTGAATTTCTGGAATTTTGATTATTATTTTCCTTGGTGTAGATTTATTTTGGTTATAGTTATATGGAGTTCCATATGTTTCATTTACTTGTATGTCAAATTCTTTACCCACATTTAGGAAGTTTTCTTCCATTATTTCTGTGAGGAGGTTTTAACGGCTTTTGTGCTGTTTTGTGCTCTCTCATTGATTCTTATGAATCTTATGCTCTTCCTTGCTTCATCCTGTAGCTTTTGAATTGATTTTTTGGTGGTCTCTTGCAATTTTTAAGATATCTTTCTTTTCCTGGGCAGTAGTCATATTCTGTCTTCTGGATATGACATTCTAACCTTGCCTTCATTCAATCTGCTGTGCATAGTTTCAGTGGAGGTTCTAATCTCCTGTATTTCTGTTTGGATCTGTGTCGATTCCATTTCATGTCTATGTTTTGCATTTCTGGTTTCCATTGTTTCTCTGAACTCCTTTATTTATTTATTTGTGCCTGCTTTAATGTCTTTTATTTTGATAGTCATTTCTAAACCTTAGATATTATTTTTTCTATGGCCTCTTCCATTTGTCTTTTTGCTTCTCCTGCTATCATTTGAGAGAGTTGCATTTGTTGGCTCCAGAATTCCTCTATCTCTTTGTGTTTTGGACTTGTCCTGGGTGGGTTGGGTGTTTGAGATTGCATTTTGCTTTTCCACCTTGTCATTTTCTATTTTATTTTGTTTTCTGTGTTTGTGTTTGCAGATTCCTTATGTTCGATAGCCTTATCATTGGTGTCAAGGTTTTCTTAGGTGTCTGTTCCTCTGTATGTATTCTTGGTCTTTATGTCTATCCCAAGAACCTATTTTCCTACTATAGTAAGTAAGTGGACTTGCTATCAGTTTGATTTAGGGCCTATTTCTTTGGCACTGTACTATGGTGATGGTTATGACCCTTCACAGTGTTCTCATACAGGGAGTAAAAACTAATTATAGCATGTATGACATCCTGGTTAAAGTAGTTTAGTTAGCAATAACAATAGACCCAAGTACAGCCTGGATACTGACAAACTGTGGTAACCATTAGCCTGATATCTGTAACTGTAGGAGGAAGGTCTACAGAGATACAACATAATCCAACTCATACCAGGAGCTTGTATGCAAGGATTTTCCACTTAGTAGAACGATTTTCCCTGTTCTAGGGGGGTCGGGAGGATAGGGGGTAGGATGGAGAGATGAATGAGATTAAATATAGTAGGAGTGAGGTCGAAGGGCACAGAATGATCATCCATGTTTGGAGTAGTTGTCAGACATGTGAGGGAAGCATGAGAAGAGAAGGCCTAGGAGTTTTGAAGTCAACCAGAAAGAGAAGAGGCAATGTTTACTCTCATGAAAGTATCAGAAAATCAGATGAAATAGTTGAAAGAGCTGAAGAGAACAAGTAGAACAAACCACAAAGGAAGGTTAGAGATCACATGTTGGCTCCTATTTCTAACTATCCCATGGGATAGTTAGCTGGGATAGTTCTGTGCCTTTAGTTCTGCCTGTACATTGTGTGCACCTTAGCCAGGGTCCTACTCTGCTGCTGGCATTCCCAAGGGCCCTGAGTCCCTCCAGTGGAGGAAGGGAGGGGAAGAGCTCAGACTTCCCTCACCAGTCACGCGATCCCAGGACAATGGGGGAAGGGAAGGAGTGCGAATTCAGACTCCTCTTGCTGGCCACACCATCCCCCTTATATATTTCTTAGAAACCCATTCTTTCTATCCCCATCCTCAACCCAAGCAAAGAGGTTAATCTAATTATTCATGTATTTCTGTAAATAATTACTAGCTGGCTTTGCCACTGAGTGTACAAAATTCTGGTGACACCTTCAAAGCCAAGCCCAGGTCCCAAAATTCTCTCATCATCATTTTCTTTTTCATGTAAAATAAAATCAGGGATTTCTCTTAAATTGTCGTGGCTTTATTTTATCATTATAGACTCTTGCCCTCTCTTTCTCTTTTCTGAAAGTACATCTGAATCCTTTGGTCTAGATATTTGAAATTATGAAAATCTTAATGTGAGGAAGGTATCTAGGAGGTCCCTTTCAGACTTAAAGCATAAGTGTGAGGCTCTCTTTTATCTTTCAGCCAAGGCTCCTAATTGCAGGATATAGAAACCAAGAAGATAATTTTCTCCCGTCCTATTTTGTTCCTTGAGAAACCTATGTAATATCCAGAAAGAAAGGACTCTTGGCAACAACATGGCATTTAAACTTTCTAAGCCTCCTGCCTACAAAATGATCACAACACAATCAAAATGAATACCTCCAAAACACCTTAGAAAATTTAATAAGAGGTTCTGTGAACGACTAATTAAAGGTCCATTTCCATGTGAGATTTACTACATGGGGAGAGACTATCTGTTCCTTATCCTTGCATAGGGTTTGTTCAGAGAAGGTGTCTTTCAATGAATGATAACATAATCAATCCTATATCATTTTAAAAACATATTTTTAGATATTTAAGATTTCTTTTAAGAATATATTGTTATAGTGCCCTGAAATGTATTATTCTCATTTTAGCAATGAGGAAATTGAGGCCCTAGGAAGTTAGAAGGTTAGTCCAAGTTGTCATAGCAATGAAGTGGTGGTGTAGAGGTTCAAAGGGAGGGAAGCCCATCTCCAAAGACAGTTCTTTGGCCTGACACCACTGCCTCTCAGCCAGCCTGAGGGTACAAAGGAGTCCTGGTTTTCATTTTTGCTCAGCCAAATCAGAGTGACTCAGTATCAGTTCTGCTGGCTCTGTGCCGCCACTTGGAAGTTGGTGATGAGATATTTTGGTCTGTTAACAGTCATGCAAGCATAACTAAATAATCAAAATAACCTCCAGTGTGTCCTCCATCACATTGTTTATTTACAAAATACTTGAAGTAAGATGTGAGAAAGAAGAAGGAGAGAACTTCAAAGGAACTAGGGAAAGGACATGTAAGAGGAAGAAAACAATGCTCACTTCTACTAAAAATATTTTAATTATATTACATTAATGATATACATAAGACATCTCTGCATTCTCGAGGTAGTCATTTCTGCATGACAGGCATAACAACTGAGTCTGCAGCCTGAGAAATCACCTATAAAGTGTGTAAAGTTTTATTTCTAAAAGTGTTCAGTATGGAAGATTGTCTCGGTTACTTTTCTCTCGTTGCTGAGACAAAATACCCAACGCCCAAAATAAAGGAAGGAGAGGTTTATTTAGCTTACAGTTTGTGGCATTTTCAGTCCATACTTGGTTGGTTCAGAGGCAGAGTGGCACAAGGCAGAGGGCAAACTGTTCAGGGCAGCAGAGCACAGCAAAACAACCAGAGCAAAAGGGAGGAATGGCTGCAAGCAGCCTCTTTTCTTCCCTTACATTGTAAACAGCCTACCTCCACCCAGAAGGTGTGTAGCTCTCACACAAGGTCCGTGCCCTCCTCTTCCACAGACTCAGGATGTGTAGAAAGTAAGCACCCTGGCTTCCTGCTGAGTCACTCAGCCAAACATCTAGACTCCCCAAGTTGACACAATGTATCAACCATAACAAAGATTGACTGAACAAGGGGGGAAATAAAAACCAGTTATACATCATACTTTCAGATGTGGAAAGCCTTAATTACAAGTGGAAGTAGCAACTTTGGGATATTTCTCTCTGTATTTAAAATAGCCTGTGGCCTGGCACATCTATACGCAGCAGTAACCCCAACTACAAGGGAGGCTGAGGGAGAAGGATCACAGGATGGAAGCCACTTTGAACAATTTAGACCCCGTCTCAAAATAAAGAGTAAAAAGGATTAAAGAGGTATCTCAATGATAACGTGCTTGCTAAAAATGGGTGAGGCCCAGGTTTAATCTCAAGTAAATAAATGAATAAATAAATAGTTAAATGAATATGTAGACGAAGAAATGGGGTGTCAAAGATTTGTAACTGTTGGGACAAAAAGACTGCTAAGTTTGAACATACCCATTTACTATCTCTCTGACTAACTAGGAAGGAGTGGCAAATTTTTGTTATTGTGTATTTATTTTTTTATTGACTATAATGTATCTGAGTGTTTTTGCTTGGGTTCTACCAGTAGATTGAAAACATCTACTGACATTCAAACAATGGAATAAAATAGGAAAACAAAAATATTATGATAAAGGAAAATGGAGATAGAAATTCCCAGCAGCATATAGGGAAACAAGTGCAATGATATATGTGGTGTAATATTCTAGAAGATGAAAGCTGACTGTCAATAGCACAACTCAGGGAGAAGGTTAACTAATATCTTTTTCTATTTGACAAAAATTACTACAATTGCTTCATATATTTTGTAAGCGCTGACAAATTTGGAAACTTGTGGACATTCCTACATTGTATCTAAATATCCCTATTAAAATACTATTTAATTTTTGTTTTTTATTAGTACAGGTTTGAGGTGCATAGTGATTACAGTTATTGTGATACGTTAGTACATGCACATAGTAGCACATATTTTTTTTGGGGGGGGTACCAGGACTCAAACAGGACCTTGCACTTGCCGGGCAGGTGATTGTGGTGCGGAGCTACATCCCCAGCCCAGCAGCATATAATTTTTCTATCTCCTACTGTGTGCCTCTCTCTCTGCTCCTTCCAACCCCTTTCCATTTTCAAAACTTCTATTTTCATTTTTGTCTCCAATTCTCTTTTTTCCCCTATTTCCTCCTCTGCCCCTTTGTCTGTCTCCTAGTCTCTCACCTGTTTGAAAGTCTCTCCCTAAGTCTGATTGATCTGTTTTCCATTCTTTTTGCATATATTTTTTTCTAGCTTCTCATGTAAGAGAAACTGAGATTTTTTTTGAGTCTAATTTATTTCACACACTTTATGATCACAAGGTGCATTCATTTACCTGAAATGTCTTAGATTTTGACAATATGGCAAACTCAGGATTCCCTAAAAAACTAAAAGTAGAAATAGCAGTGATCTAGATTTTTTTTTTTTTTTGGTATCTTCCTGAAAGAGTTAAGGCCATCAGATAGGCATACCCATGTTTTTAAAGTAGCAAAATATATAATAGCTAAATCTGGAAATGGTGTACACGCACGTGAACAGATGAGTGGATATGGAAAATACAGTGTCGAACATATTACATATTGTGTGTGTTTTGGTAGATGTAGGAGTCACCTGAAGAAGTAAATGAAAGAGTACTTAACAACGTGTGCGGTATTGTTGTCCTTCTGAAGTAAACATTGATATTCTAAAAAGCGATTGTCTTAGTTATGTTTCTCATCACTGAGACACGTCCTGATACCCATAACTTAAGAGAGGACAGGATTATTTTGGCTCACAGTGTCAGAGGTCTCAGGCCTTGCATGGCCAACCAGCTCCAAGGCAGAAGCATCATGGTGGGAGGGCTGGAAAGAGCCAAACTACTTACATCATTATGTTCAGGAAGAAGAGAGTTCAGTGAGAAGCCTGGGAGGAATATACGCTCTTCTAGTTTGTGACTTCAGTCAGCAGGTCCCATTGTCTAATGGCACATTCATTTGCTAAACTGACTAGTGGACGAGTCCACCAATGTGTATAATACCTCCGTGATCAAATTACCTTTCAGGCACTTGAAACTTGGGTGGGGGGATTTGATATTGAAACATTCCATCCCTGGCCTCCAAAAGACTTTTGTAAACAGTTCACTGTGTGAAATTAATTTAGTCCACCTCTAGGAGTCACCAAAGTTTTAGCAATTTCAATATTGCTGAAGTTTTCAAGCCCAAAGCTTTCTCTAAGACTCAAGGAAAACCCTTAGCTGTGACAGTGAAAAGGACAGAGAGAGAGAGAGAGAGAGAGAGAGAGAGCGAGAGAGAGAGGGAGGGAGGGAGGGAGGAGAGATATTAAACACTTGCAACATACACTGGAACAGGATAAATAATCCTACTCCAAAGGGGAAAACAGGAAGATAAAAATTCATGTGACCAAAGCTAGACTAAAACACACCAGAGCAAAAATTAAATGCCAAAGGTTTATTTCTAACACTTGAAGCAGCTTGTGGTGAGTGGAGAGCTCCAAAAGACTTGGACAAACCTGCCTCTGTGGCCTTGTTGGTTGCAGCCCCCCTAGCCTCTCCTTGGCTCCAAATACTGTCTGGGGCTTTCCTCAGGTGTTCCACATTTTGGCATTTTTAACTTACTGGGATCTTCATAGCATTTCCGACTTCATTCTCACAGCTTCATACATTATCCTTTCAGAGGCAAGCTGCCCGTTACCCCAGGCTTTCTTCTGAAATTTGGATGGAAACATCCCTGGTCTCACAACTCTTATGTTCTATATGCTTATAAAATCATCCCTATGTGGATGATGCAAGATTTGCCAACTACTGAAGCAGTAGCCAGGCCCCCTTGGATCATAGCTGCAGGAGATAACTCTGAGTTTCTGGATGGCTGAACTCCAGAAAATTCTTTCTTGGCTGGCCTTGCATGGGCTGGGATCTCTGAGACTCTTTTGAAAACAAAATCTTCCACTTTTGCACATTTGTGCCTGACAAGGATAGTGTCCTACTGATTAGTAGTGTCCTAATGATACCTTAAGGGCATCTTTCTGATTATCCTTATATAAAGTCTTCTTGTCTTTATTTTTAATGTGAATCTTTTCAGCAACCAATCTCTCCTCTCCTGCAGCATTGCAGATGTTTCCTTTCTGTTGAAACTGCAAACTTTTCATAGCTTTTGGATGTGTTATTTGTTCTTAATTCTCACTATGAATCGGTTGAAAACTACCAGCAATACTCATGCTACAGTCTGAACAATAGACCACTTTTAAATTTCCTCTACCACATTTGTTAGCCCACCATCGTTAATCTTAGTATCTAGCAAAATCTCAAGACATAGGCAAAATGTAGAAAAACTTTCTGCCAGAACATAACACATGTGGCCACAAGATCAATGGCGAGTGCAATCTTTATTCCTCACTACAATCTCCTGAGTCTGGTCTTAATCATCTGAATTATTCTCACTATTTTAATCTTCTGAGCTGTGACCATCATCTCCTATCAAGTTCAACTGATAGCATTGTAGAACTTCTGTAGCTACCATCTCCAAATAATTCTAAATCCTTACAGCAAGAGAGTTCTAAAACTTCTGCACCACATGTTCAGGTATAGTCATAACAGTAATCTCCATTTTCTGGTATCAAAGACTGCCTTAGTCATTTTCCTTCTTGCTGAGACACAATACAAACGCATAAAACTTATAGAATGAGGGTATTATTTTGGCTCACAATGTTAGAGAGCTCAGGCCTCACATGGTCAGCCAGCTCTGAGGCAGAAACGGCACGGTGGAAAGGCCTGGGCACAGAAAAGGTGTTCTCATTGTGGTGGTTAAGAAGCAGAAAATGAAGGAAAGAACTAAAGAGCGAGACGTACCCTTCCAGGTCATGTCCCCAGTGACTGGCCTCCAACCAGTACCTACCTGCTAATATTCTCTGAGCTGCTGAACTCGCTGGAGGATGAATTCACCAATGAGTATAGTATCACTCTAATCAAATTAACTTTCAAACACACGAGATTTTAAGGGACATTTAAGATACAAACTATTACCATTACAGTGATACAAGTCCCTTCTGTAAAACAGTGACAGCAAGTAAAGAACAATTTAATTTGTTACATTAATTGCTTGATCTATAAGTGACTTATTCTAGTTTTCCTTTTAGGAATATTTACTAGCTATTGTGAGTTACACAAAGTAAGCTTTCGTAGTAATCAGAATAAGGAAACATTCACTATGATTCTTTACTTTTTTCTTTAATACTAAACTATCATGTATGAAAACTCTCTTTTATGTAATATGACTGACTATTGAGAGGTCACAAAATGCCATAGTTTACTAAAAAATTTGACTATCTGTAGTTTGCCCATGCAATATATGTGTAAAAATTATGACATTATAAAATCTTTATAAATATATATTTAACACAACTTCGAAAAAGTAAGTACTATGGACATGTGGTTTTTGTTAATACTTTGATAAATATGAATGGAAATACAGGATTTCAAAATTGCAAATGGTGTTCACATTTTTCTTTACTATGTCCAAAGAAAAACTATGGAGAGAAAAGTTCAGGGGAGACAAATTAACTTATGCAGCTCCACTGCTTCTGGAGATTTCCCACAGTGCTCCTGGAGATTTCCCACAGTTCCATGAGCCAGTGCCTGGAGAAGTAACCCACACCTACCCATGAGTGTCCACCTCCAAAGAGTATGCCTATCTTGCTTTCCCCAAATCGGAATGAGTTCTGGAGTGTCATGTTTGTTATCAGGAAGTGTATTTTGGCCAGAAGGATAGAGTAAGTTTTCAGTAAACTCATCCATTACTTTTACTTCAGCATGACTATGTTGGTAGTGCCTAATGAAATTAATCAGCTTCAAAGGGGGGGATGAACATAAAATATACTCATGCTTTCAGAGAGAGGTCTACCGGCAAAAGGAAATGGAAGTCAAATCATCTAGGCATTTTCAAGTAAAATAGTGTTTAGCAGAATACAAAGATATAATGTTAATATCATCATAGGATAAAATAATAAAAAGGAAATCTTTATTTCAGTGTGTTTTAATTCCAATAGATTTCTTTTTTTAAAACAATGCATGTGAATTTCATTAGCGGAAGTACAAAAGTACTGAAAGATATTTATAGAAGATCTCAAAAGCTTCAAAAAGGCATGATGAACTTACCAACATTTGGGAAAAATACTTAAGCAATCTGACATGTTAAACTCAAAGAAAGAAACTATTAAAGTTATTCCAGTTTTGTCACTGAAGAACATGGAGAAAAGCTAGTTAGACAGGAATATACTGTCATGACCTAACTATTAAAGAGATTATATGTATATTTCAAAAAATACTTTGGAATAGAAGAAATTACACAAAATATTAATCATACACCAAAACTTTTCTTTATAGTAATAGAAGTTTTTCAAATTCATAACCATTTTAGTTAAAATTCTAGTTCAAATTTTGATATACATTCATGTAATATTAAAAAGAGCCTACTTACTAAATTGATCAGGAAACATTTCTCTTAAAATCTATTAATAGTATGCCCAATACTTTTTAGTTTACTGCCCAATTATAGAGACAAACAGCACTGTAAAAGACCAGCACATAAGAAATAGTGCATGTTTAGTTTCAGGCAAATATTGTGGTCAGTCAGCTTGAACCTTACCCATTAGGGTGTTGATACTCTTCTCTCTGGTTTAAGGGATCTGAGACCACTTGCTTCATGTCATACAGATGACAATGAAGCAATATTTTCTGAAAACATTCGTTTAATTATTTGGATTAATTGTTATTTGCTCACATCTTCCACTTTTATCTGATTTTATTTTATTTCAGGAAATGTATTTTGGGATAACTCAAAGTTCTTCTTTAGTATGGCACATTACAAGAAACTTGAATCTTGTCAAACATGACACAGGTCTTAGGCAGTATCTCCATCCCTACGGCAACAACCTCAGTGTAGACTTTTAGTCTTTCCTCCCTACTCCATTGCAGTAATTGAATTCTCTTCTCCCCTGGCATTCCTCACCCCTCTAATGGGTGCCACATAGGCTGCTCAAAATAGAAGTTTAATTGCCACTCTCTTTCAATATTTCTTAAGTAATTGTTCATAATTGACAATAACATACAAAGAATTAAAGTTGCACAGAGGCCTCTGGGGTAGGGCCTGTCCAACTCCTCAGCATCATCTGCTTCCTGTCTCCTGTCCCCTCTCCGCTTTGGCATTCTCCAAAAACGACTTGGCAGGTGTTTCCTGGGCTAAAGCTGTTCTTTCTCTGCTGCTTGGTGAAATTCTATGCTCCTTTCAAATTCGAATGTGAGCTCTCTCCCCTTTGACTGAGAAATAACATTAAACACACTTGCCTTTCTTTGGTATCTTGTTTGTAACTCTGTTAGAACATTAGCCATCAGATGGAGCATTTTAAAAAATTCAGCACATTAAGTTAGATGTTTTCAATAAGAATCAGTGAAAACTACATGGATGCTTAATAAATATTACAAACACCAGCATATTTTATAGCTATCTTTCCACCAGGATGCAATGCTAGAAGCCTTTTATATCACACCCAGAATGTAATTTATAACTATATATGGCCAAAAATTCAACAATGAGATTGTTATCTTTTAATAAAAATTGCTCTGAAGGAAACTGATGATGGAAGGTTTAGTCTAGCTCGAAATAACTTTAAATTTTTAAAAATATTTTTGCGAAAAATCAAGCCTGAGAAGTAAATGGTGTTAACTGTAACTTAGTTAAAATAAAGTGGAACCAAACTAAATCACAGTAAATAGCTATGAAGTAAATCTTTATAATTATAAATACAATGATATCTTTGGTAAAAAAAAAGTTAATAAATCAAAGTGAAAATATTGTTCTTAAACTATTTTTTCTTCACCTAATTCATCCATTTAGTCATTGAGTATTCAATATGTATTATGCCTATGCTTAAAACACCATGTTAGGTTAAATGTATATAAAGATAAACAACATATGGTTTGTGCCCTTGCAGTATTCGTGTTTCATCTCTTACCTTTATTCTTTTCCTCTTCCATTACGCTTTCTCCCTACCTAAGAAGACTGCACTCAATTCTGAGATTGGCTTCAGTTAAGTCCTTTAAGTGAACTCAGTAATGGAGAAATTCATCACTAGACTGGAAATCCTTATACCCATGTGCACAATCAAGCTCTCTATAACTCAACTTTCAGGTCTTAATAATCATTTCATTTTCCTAAGATTTGCTTCATATCTTGAATTCATAACGATCTTTTCTTGCCTCCGTGACAGGCCATTTTGAGAAAAAAAATAATGAAAATTATTTATTTCAATACCTTGGACTTAGACTCAAAAGAGCTGGGTTTGAATTTCTGCTTCAAGGACATTCAAAAGTGTATGGCTGTCTGTTCACGTTCAAAAGTGATGTAATATTCATGTTCAGAAGTAAGTAATATCGTAAGTATAAAGGTACGACATGTAGGACATTACTAAAATAAATCTTGTTACTCTTTTCAGGTATGATTGAAAGCTTTGTCAGTCCAATAAATTCTATAGACATCATACAAATTTCTTCTCACTAGACACATAGTGTGTCGGTCCTGCCTTTTATGAGCTGACTGGGCACATCTTCTGTTCAACAGTGATGTTAGGACCTTCTCCCTTATTTTCACCCTCTGGCCACAGTGCTCGGCAACAAGCAATGGGGAAGAAGCCCAAGGCTAAGTGAAATGAGGACTACTCTGGATTAAATTGTTGTGTTCAAAAAATAGAGAATGAGTCAGACCATGCCTAATTCCACAGGAAAGAGATTTGTTGCAGCAGAAAACATGTGGAGTTCATTTAGTTAGAAAATATTAACATCTTGAATTCTACACAAAGACTCCAGTCCTTGGAGTTTGTTGGATCATTTCCTGAGCCCCATAATAGCTTTGCATAAATGTAGTAGGGACATTAAAAAAGGTCAACTTAAGGATGACTATTGTTACAGTGAATGTTTGTGCTTTATATGTAGCCTAAAACTTGTCCCACATATGTATTCTCTACTGATACGGTGACTAGGGATTTTGAGGGAATTCAAACGAGAAGTGATGTACACATAATGTTCTCTCAAGTTCTATTTTGGCTGAAATTTGAAACACAAATTTTAGAATAATGTATATTTGGATTGAGTTAGAATAATATGCTTGTTTCAACAATATGGAAGTCAGCTGTTGTTTGTGTAACACAAATCTTGCATTAATTTTTTCTCTCCATTGACTGCTAATTTTTTTTTTTTTTTTGTCATTCAGGATTAGAGCTTGCTTTGAAGCTTGCTTTTCCGGATATTTCCTATAATTATACTATTTTTGTAATTGTGTAGATCTTTGTCTTTGTTTTCATTTCCTTTTGTGTCTTATACAGGAAGAATGGAGCTTGTTTTTGTCCAAACTGACTGTAGCCTCAACCCTAACGCTCTGCTCTGTTCTGCCTCGTGCTCTTCCGTTTTTCCCTTGTCTTAGAAAACAGGCGTTCTTTTTCAGTTGTTATCTTTCGGTGTGTGTGTGTGTGTGTGTGTGTGTGTGTGTGTGTGTGTGTGTGTTGTGCACTTAAAGAACCCAGGGTAGATGATTGTAAAAGGATCTTTACAGATAATATACTGAAACAGATGACTGAATCACGATGTTAGGTGTAGCCATAGCAGGATCATTATGCATCAATTTACTTCATTTAGAAAAAAATGCATAAGAAGACTGCGTAATAAACCACACTTCCTACCTCTTTAGTGTAACTGAAGAACCTGGTATTAGGGAACATCCAAGATAATATTTTTTTAAACCTGAGATCCTTTGACATTTTTGAGAAATGTATCTTTTATTTATGAAATGCTTCTTTGCTATTGTTTGAAATTAACTTTTTTATAACCAAGAAATTAGAGAAATCTAAGTGCCCATAAACTGATGAACATTTATAGAAAATGTGGTGCATACACGCAATGGAATACTCTTCACCCATAAAAAGTAATGGAATTGAAACCATGTCATCTGTGGCAACATGGCTGGAAGTGGAGATTATTATGTTAAGGGACATAATGTAAGATAGGCATAAAATAAAAGTACTGCATGATTTCCCTCTTGTGGAATCTAAAAATTTGACTTCACAAAAGTGAAGGCTAGGATACAGGCTACTGGAGGCTAAGAGGAATGAGATGGAGGTGCAGGGAAGGGTTTATCAATAGGTGCTCAGTTACGCTTGGATAAGGGAAAGAACTCCGCTTTAATTCCTGCACATTGTTGTGATTTTAGCTAACAGTAGTGCACTGTACACTTCAAGAAGCTAAAAGAAATAATTTTGAAAGTTCTAACCATGAAGAAATGATAAATATTTGGAGAAATGAATATGTCTAACTTGAATTAAACATTATACAATGTGTGCATGGTATACATTATGAAATATATACATGATACTTCATTAACATGTCCAGATTTTATGGTTTTGACAATTAGTTAAAAATGAAAGAGAAATGTATCCTTTGTAATGTTAGACTTCTATCTTCATATTTTTCTGAAGTTTCTGAAGGTTAAACTCTCTGGACCTTAGAAAGCTGTGCATAAGTTGCATTCTCTAGTGATGTGTATTAATCTTGGTCCAAGAAGGAGCAATTATAATAGTACTACGCACACTATACACTTATTGTACTCACACACACACACACACCTACAAATGTTTTCCAAAAGCACTATGTATATACACCAATTCTGCATTCATGAATGTATTATGTATCCCAAACATGTATAGTTTTCTAAAAATAAAGTACAATTCATTTTGTTTATTGATCTTATATTTGTATATTGATCTTTGTTTATTGCAACTTGGCTGAACCCGTTTTACACTTCTAATTATATTTTTAGTAGATTCCTACGTATGCACCTTTTGAGGTCTGAGAAAGTCATAAATGGTACATACCTTAAAGATCCAAAACCCAGGTTATGTAGAGCAGACCCTCTTGAGCTATGTCTAGTGTTGCTTCCCACATTGATATAGTGAAACTCTACCTCCCACACCATGCCAGGGTATTTGAAGACAGGGCTTTTAGGTGGTAATTTAAAGGAAGTCTAAGAACCTAAGTAAGTCCTAATCTGATAGGATCCACTACACATAGAAAAGAAAAAGATGTAGAAAACAATTTCTTCTTTTGCCATTATGAATATTGCTATAATGTGATGTTTGGTTGCCATAAAAGCAAAGAGAAAAGAAAGAAGGAAAGAAAGAAAAAGAAAGAAAGGAAAGAAAGAAGAAACAAAGAAAGAAGAAAGAAAGGAAAGAAAGAGAAGGAAGGAAGGGAGGGAAGGAGGGAGGGAGGGAGGGATGGAGGGAGGCAGAAAACACACGCCCTCCTTCCATTGCTGCAGGCATAGAAAAATGACTGTCTTCTATAAGCTAGGAGAGAGACCTTGTTATAGGGTGAATTGGCCTGAATGTTGTTCTTGGACTTCTAACATACAGAATAGTGAGAAAATAAGCTCTTACTGTTTAAGCCACCCATTCTATGGTACTTATTATGGCTGCCCAAACTCAATAATCGATACTCTCATAGAGTGAATCCGTTCTAGACCATGACCTGAATGGGCAATGAAGCTAAACTGCATGAAGCTAGTAGGAGCTGGAGTTGTTTGCTAAAACAGTAAACATGTTGTGACTAATGTGGTAACAGAAGAAAATATGTGGGAAGATCCTAACACAAGAACATATGACAGCCTCCGCAGCTTTATTGTTTTAGCAAAACGAAGAACCCACTGAAGGAAGGATTTATGAAAGAATTTAAATATATATTCACGTTCCCTGAGAAAGAAAGTTATAATGCTACTTTGTGAAACTCTGAGATACACATCTATCTATATCTATGTATCTATGTCTAGCTATATCTATATCATGTATATGTCTACATATAAATTTTTTAAATTTAGAAATGCTTTGAGAAAAATATTCTAACCATACGAAAGGGTAAAACCAGCTTTAGCAATTATGGGTATAGAAAAGCACAGGTATTGTTTGTTTTTAAATAGTTATCAAAACAAAAAAAAATCAAAGTAAACTACAAACAGAGGCATATATCCTCACAAGGACACTTGGGGTTTGTGGACTGCAACAAAAGCAGAAGAACAAAAATTAGCGGAGGTATTACACACAAACTTTTAGATGAGAAAACAATTCTTCCCTTATTGCTTTTGCTGTCTTCCGCTGTCATGAATGGTTGTCCCTCGGCCATGCCACCCTGCCTTGGTGCCAGCTATGGGTGAAACCTCCACAAACTGCGAGCTACATAAATCTTTACTCCTTTACAACAACAAACAAACAAAAAACAAAAATCAAAATGAACCTATTCTTGGCAAAGAAAGCCCATGTAAGCCATGGCTCATGGCTTCAGTTCTCAGTCAGCAATTTTATTCCTCATTTTGCAAATAAGAGTATCTTTCCAACTGTTTAATTTTTAAAAGAGAGAATATAGTTGATGTATTTCAACCATTACATATTTATGGAGCTTTTTAAATGAACATTTTGGTACATGAGACGTTGATTATTAGTGACAATAGAAGATGTCCCAAAATCTTGGTTGTTATACAAATCCATGTTTGTTGGAAGAATAATGGTCCTCAAAAATATTCATTTCCTAATTTCAAAACTCTTTAAATATGTTACCATGGAAAAAGAGATTTGTGGATATAATCAAGCCAAGAATCTTGAGATGTGGGCATGATCCTGTCACACCTGAGCCAGGTCAATGTCAACATCAGGGCCCTTATATGATGGGATGGTAAGAGTGAAAGGTAAGCAGATGCAGTGACAGAGACAGAAGTTGAGTGATGCAACCATGGGGCCCTGTAGAAGCTGCAAGAGCCACAGAGCTTGTCATCCCCTGGAAACTTCATAGAGAACTCACACAGGCATACCTCTTGATTCCAGGTCTATGAGGACTTCTGGTCTCCAGAAATGTTAGATACTATCTTTATTTCTTATGCCACTAGATATTTAAGAGTTGGTTACAGCCACAATAGGAAATAAAAAAAGAAGTTTCCTTTTTGTTCAGATCACAAAATAAATTCAGAGAGGGTTACAGTCTCCTTGTGGTTACTCATGTTTTAAAATTGATCTCCATTTCCCCTACTGTTTGTGTTATATTTTATAGAGTAATCATTATCAGGTCTTTTCTCTGCTGTCCGGAATATTTTCTGAGTTTATCTTCAAGATTATTTACAACTGTTTTCCATATGTTGATAATATTGATTTGAAAAACATAATTTTGCTTTGAGACTTTTCTATGTAGCCCACAATCACCTCGAACTGAATGTGCATCAACTATTTAGAACAAAACATTCACTGTAAGAATTGGGTGTTTAGTTAAAATTATTTGTATCTGGAATTATAGCAATAAATGATTTTTTTTCAAGAGAAAGTGATTCAAGAGTGAGTAAGATACCAATTCTACCTTTGGAGTGCATAGTTACATGAGAAAAATGGACACTATTATTTAAATGTTAGAAGTTAAAGGAAAATTTTTTGCCATATATATCCATGACCTCAGAAAATAATGTTTTACTTGTATTTATAATAGAATGATAAACATGCCACAGGTTTTCAAAGGCCTTCACCTGCGATCTTTATTTACTAAAAGCTGACATCCAAAAGCAACTGAAATTTCCATTTGAGTAGAAACTAAATTGTAACTTAAAATTCATTGTAGTAATTTTGAGAATCATTTCCAATTTCAGTCTCTAGTTTTGTTATTTCTACATTTGTGGGTCTTCGGAGCTTGCCAAAATATTTAAGCATTGTTATTTCATCTAATTATGGTTTAATGTAATTAGCAAACTGCAAAGTGTATTTGAGCACATCTGAAATTATGTGACACTTACTCCCTAATTTTCAGTGCTGTGACCAATTTTTTTTGAAACACATGGATAAATATTGAAGTATGATTTCAAAAGAATTCCTTAGCACCTCTTGAGAAGAATTTTGTTATTGATATATCCTGTTTTCTCATATGGTATATATTACAGAATTAAAAATAATTTAAACTAGTATTACAATGACTATTACCAAGGATATCATAAAATATTAGCATTTAAAGAATAAAAGTTCTAAAGCACTTAAACAAAGGATATTTTCTATAATCCTGCAACATTACCATGTCCACAATTTTTTCAGGATAACTGAAATAATCAAAATGTTTCCTAATTCTGAGTAATGCATATTATTTGTTTATTTCTTTAGGTTGAACTATATCATTGATATGCTATGTAGTACCATGTAATTACTGCATGGTGTTGTTCTTGGTTTTATTTTTTGTATGGAACTCAGGACCTTGTGTCTGCCAGGGGAGTGCTTGTGCCACTGAGCTATAACCCTGGCCTCGTAATTACTGCACATGACAAAAATCATGTTTAATTATTTTAGACATTTTAATGCACATAATAATGATATAAATGAAATGAATAAAATCAGTAGCTTTTTTGGATGGGACACTTTACATGTGATCAATATTGTGCAATTTTTACAAGATTTAAATATCAATTATGGAATTTTATCTCCATTACTACTCTATGAGAAAGTTTTAAAAACATATTAAAATTTCTTGTGTACAAGACAGTAACTTCATAATCAAAGGGTTAAGCAACCTAGCAAAGGTCACAAAAAAGCCAGGTGTTGATTCTGGAATAGAACTACTTTTAAGTCATCTAATATATGAAATAAATCCTGTTAATTTTTTGCAAAAAGCAACTTGAGAAAATTGTGTAAAGACTGATGAAGTAACTTTCTAAACAAGTGAGGGTTCTTTCATATTTTTCTCCAAATAATATTATCTTATCTTATCATCTGAATTTAACTGCCATTTTCCCACTACAAGATAATGGTATCTTTCACCTGTGCCCCTCAAAACGAATTTGTATATAAACACTAATTTATATTTTTTCTGTATTCTTAGGTGAAAATCGTAAAAAGACAAAAACTCTTCCTGAGATATTTGATTTTATATTCTTCCAAATCTTTGATATGTCGACTCTTCAACATTTTCTTCTTTACTCACACAGCAAAACATTTAGAAATGCTTTACTGTTTAACCCACTCCTCCCGTTTGGAAACAAGAATTGGTCAAGAGTGAAAGAAAAGTGTCCCAGGCCTAGGTCTCTTTAGATCCGCGTGAAACTCCCTTCCCTCACTTAAACTGTGTGAACGTTTGGATCCAGGCACTCTCTCTCATTCGTGGTATTCCCTCAGTCCAAGTCCACCAGCATTGCCGTGACAGAGTGGGCTTCACAGTGCCAGAGGTTATAAGTAGGAAGATGTGAGTTATCTTCAGAAATGCAATGATTTACAGAGGCATCTTTGCTTCAGCTACACTCCCTGCTCATACCAGACACCACAAGGAATTAAATCTCCCACACTTGGAGTCCCCAAAGGCAACTCAGACTTGATATGCTAAAACAAAACCCATAATCTTGTCTGACCTCACTCAAATCTGGTTTATTTCCAGGTTTTTATTTTCTCAAAAAGGACACTATCAAGTTATACAAATTGGAAAGTTTGTTTCTCCTTTCTCTTTTTTCCCCTGTATCCAGCAACTACCATGATTTGTTGAACTCTTAACTCCTCAATGGTGCATACTTCATGAGTTGTACTGGTGTAATACCTCAAAGGAGTCCAGACACATTGTTTTTGGAGAGAAGGAGAAAATAGTTTATTTTTCTGTACTAAGAGCAGACATACACAGTGAATAAAGTCATATACATCTATTTTTACATTAAAATCTCATCAAAGACTTGCTATCAAAAATATTTCAGTGGAATGATTAAAAATAAGACTGAGAAATGCTCCCTGAAACACAGGAAGAATTTTAAATAAACCTTTTTCCTCTTCCACCATCTTGGGCAAAGTTACCATAATTTTACATATTGAATCTGTTAGCAGTATTTCTATCATATTCTTTCTTTAGCCTATCTAATTACCACTGAAGCCTTTCTGCACATGTCATTAAAGTTCCATTTCTTATCCGATCATTTCAGACACAGGGCTTCCCATTGCTCTCAGGGTGTAAGCAGATTCTTAACAGGACTTGTTAGATCTGTTTCTTGAAAACAGTGTAGTGTCTTTGTTTCTTTTCACCTTATTCCTAGAGTTCAGCACTGTGCCACACACATGGTAAGCATATGACAAATGTCTTCTTAAGTAAACGAAAGAAGAAACAAATGAGTTAGGCATGTTGCACTTTATTCTTTAGCCTCTTTGAGTGACTGGAAGAAACCACAGATCTTTCTAGTGATTTTGGAAGGCAACCCCAAATCTTTTCACGTTCTTTTGAGTCTTTCATGATCTTGATTTCTGTCTCCTTTCAACTTCTTTTGGAATACTTACTCATGCTTGTTTATTTTTTCTCTTTCTCTTTTTCTTTTTGTGAATATGTACCATATTCTTTTGCCTGAAGGAAGTCATCTGTATTTATTTTACTGATTCTTTTCTACCTATGAGGTGTGTACTGTATGTCATCATAATTTATGATTTTGTCTCTTGGCATAAATGATTTTTCTCAAAGAGGCAATCTTTATCACTCTAATTTAAAATATCTAACCCACCTGCCTTATTTGGTTTCTCTATAAATTGTCCATTTCTATAATTTTCTTTCTCTCTCTCTCTTTCTTTCTTTCTAAATGAAGATGTTTTTAGTGTGTTTTAACACTAGCAAAGAGATCTGAAATGGGATTCAAAAGAACATCCAAGTGATGCTTAGATTAAGAATAACCTGCACTGACAGCCAAGACAGAACCACTCATGAAAGGGTAAAACAAAGCAATATCATCTTGTGGTATTTCTCACAAGAAGTCATTTATAAAGTTGAAGCCTGGGGCTGGGGATATAGCTCAGTGGAATAAGCGCCTGCCTAGCAAGCGCAGGGTCCTGAGTTTGATCCCCAGTACCGCAAAAAAAAAAAAAAAAAGTTGAAGCCTGTGGTACATCAGTCCATGAACTTCATTCTTTCCATAATTCTGACCACAAACTGAATTGGACAAGAACAATATCAAATTTCCCCATAAGGTCAGCATTGAACCTAATCATTGAATTTGATTTGGTAGGTGTTCAACTCAACTTGCAACCAGAATAGTGGGAATAATTAAGTTTGTGAACCTAGGCACCCCTGTAATGTATCCTAGAACAGAGTTAGCACATGAAATTAGCAGCAAACTTTAGATGAATTATATTTTCTAGCTAAATGCCAATATAGTATGTTTTAGCATTGTTCACTTAATTATGCTTATTATGTTTGACATTTAAGTTTTTCAAGCTACTATTCTTTGAGATGGGAATTTCTCAGTGTGAACAGTTCACACAGACCTCAAATTATTATAGAAGTGAACCTTGCATTATTGCTCTGATAAAACTGTACATATATGTATCATACATTTCCTATTATCAGTACTTTACCTTGCAGTTAAATTTAAAAATATATAATATTCTTGAGTACAAAGTTGAACTTTCCTCAGAATTTATGTAAACATTATGTATTAGTCAGCATTTTCATCCCCAGGACACAATACCTGATAATAGTAGGAACTTGAAGGAGGAGAAATTTCATTCTGCTCACGATCTGGGGGGAGTTCAGTCCATAGTTGACTGGCTTCAGGGAAAGGACATCATGGTGGAGAGAAATAGCAGAATAAAGCTGCTCAGTTCTTGGTGGTTGGGAAGCAGAGCAGAGGAACAACACTATAAAGAAACAGGCCAGGAACCACACATAGATGCTAAGGTCATCCTCCATAACCTACCCACACACAAGCAAAAGCATGCTCTGCCAATCTTTGGGGTGCAGATCTTAAAGCCAAGCAAATCAATTCTTCATCCTGTCATATATGCATTTGACCATGAGTTAAAGATCAATGAAATGTGAAGTACTTGAATATAAGTAGAATCTCTTTTCCCAATTTAAGTTTATATTCTCCATGAAGTAGTGGAAATCAATTTCTTTTCTTTATTTACCAATTAGAATTTTTGAAAATTTGATTTGAGAAAAATGTCTATCATATCAAAGCCAAAGTCAAATGCCATTTTCTAAAATCCGAATAAACTGATTTGACGTTGCTGAACTTATTGAGTTCCTTGAATTCTTTTTACACCAACAGGATAGCAGCAGTTATAGATCTGAATTTTAAGACAAAAATAATCTTAAAAATCCTAATTGCAATTTTTAAGAGTTATATTTTTCTATCCCCAGTCAAACATTTGGCAAATTGCGGCTCAAATTCTACCACCAAAGCTAATATTCTTATGGCTCTTTGAAAGTAAAATTACAAAATTATTTTTGGGTTGCTACAAATAAAGTCATAGATTTAAGATTTTGAATTTCATTTTAAATGGTATTTAAAGGGCTGAAAACTGTGGCATATCTTGTATTCAGAATGCAAAGGCAGGAGAATGACTGCGTTTCAAGCCAGACAGGATTATATCATGAGTGAGTTCAAATCAAACCCGAAGTACTGACAAGAGAGACAGGGACAGAGAGACAGAGAGATTTAAACAAATGTCTATATTACACACCAGTAATCCCAGAACATAAAAGGTGGAGGCAGGGGGATTACCATGAGTTCAAAGCCAGCCTAAACTATAGACGGAGGCCTTGTATCAAAAACGAATACACAAACAAACAGAAAAATGAAAATAAACAAACAAAACAGAGAAAAAACAATTTTTTTTTGTACAGAGAATTGAACTCAGGACCTTCCACTTGCCAGGCAGGCACTTATGCCCCTGAGCTATATCCCCAGCACAGAAAATTTCTTTACTAAACAATCTACAGAAACACATTTGTTTATCAGAATTAAATTAATGGAAAATTATGTTTGGATTTATAAATTTGGGAAATCAAACTTCATGGAAATACATGGAAATAATAAATATGTTACGATAATCTGTTGAAGTAGAGTTAAGAAAGAACCATGGTAGATTCATGAAAATTTATAGTATTAGTATAAAAATAGGAAACCTGAATTCATCTGTGCCTTAATCTTTATTATATCCTTTATAGAGCCATTTTAAATTTTCTTAATGCCTAATGCTAAAATTTTTAATCTTTACATGTACCCTGTATTTCTCATTTTTTAACATAGATAAGCAATATCCATAGATCATTTATATCTGAGAATATTAATTATGAAATGGAAATGAATCTAGTGAACGCTCCCGCCCCTGCTTCACTTTAGGACAAAGAAACTTGAAACTTTCCAGCTATGGAAACTTTTAGAACACTGTGCTCTGGATTTCCTGATGGATTCCAGAGGGAAGGATCAAGAGTTTTCCTTCTACTGTAAATATCATGGTAATGAGATTGGGTGATAAACTGAAAATGTGGGGAGAGTCATGACGTCCACTGCACTGCCAGCACATCCTGGCTGGATAATTTCTTGCTTATGGCACACTTTCATTCCTGTGTATTTGTAATACTGGTCAATTAAACCCATGGTCACGAGTCCTCCCTCGGTGCAGAAAGATTGAAATGAGGTCAGCAGTTAGTGTGTACTCAATTTTCTCTCTTAAGACTGAAGGTATGAGTTGAATGATGTTAAGAGCTGTGTTTTCTAAAAGAGCAAATCCTGGTTAATTAAGTCTTACTGACCTGTAATTTATGTAACTCCAAAGCATATTATTTAAGGATAACTCTCATAGTTCACAGAGCCAGTATCAAGCCATTAAAAAGAAGAAAAGCTTTATCATCGATGCGTTCCAAAAACAAAATAACTTTTATATAACCAAGCAGAACTGATTCTGAAAATACGAATGGAAATATCAGTTGAATTTCTCAAGGACAGTATATGTGCGCATACATTGCTAAATTATTTTTGAAGGGAAAGAAAATCTGTTTTGTGTGTTCTGCTGCTGTTACCCAGTTAGAGACATAGCTTTAAATTTCAGCCGTGCTGTAAAGTGGCCTATCATCAGTTCTTCAATATAAAATGACTTTAACAACATGCTTTTTTCTGCCTTTCCTTCATCCATGTCTTCTAAAAGTGATATTATAATTTTTGCAAAATTGTATTCAAATGACTGTGCAGGACAAAAAGGTGCCCAAGGCACAGGAGCTTTAGCTTGTATCTAAAGTAAAAAACTGGATCAAAGCTTTATAAATATGTTGTTCTCATTTCATTTCATTTCACTTCACTTTACTCGACGCTTAGAAAGAAACTACTATAATTATGCAAAGTCTAATGTTTAGTTATTAACACCCATTGACTTTTGTCCTTTTATTTTTTAAATTTCAGGTTACTGTAATGTTCATATTTTCAAGTAGGAGAATGCTTTCTAAACTGAAAGGCTCCCACAATGCAGCACATGTGATCTGAGAAAATCATTTCCTTTTTCACTTGTGAAAGTCATTTGTAGCTTGCAATTATTCTGTTTGGATCATTAACAGATAATGATACACAAACACACATTGTGTACTTTCCAAACACTTGAACCAGTTTATTTTTTCATTAGTAAAATGCCAATGTACATCCTATCTGCCAACTCCCATCTCTGGAAATATCTGCGTTAGGCCAACTTCACCTCACAAAACTTTAACAAGAAATTGCAGAACTTGGCTGCCTTAAAATACTCCACTGCTTTCTTAGGTCTTTTATGATGACTTTATGGTTTTTAAATTTTTCTTGATGAAAGAACATAGCTGTAAGTAGTTAAACTTAAAAAATACACAAACAAATGTTAGTACTATATTCATCACTTTCAAAAATTTGCTACATCTTACTAGCAGGTAATGAATAAAATTTTTCTAAATGATTTTAATTTTATAGCTTATTCCTCTTAAGTGAAAAATATTAGAGGAACAGAGAAAATTTCATCCCACATACATATGCCTGAAATTAGAGTAGTTACTGCCATGTGAAAAAGTTCTTGCGATATGTTTTTATTTAATGGCAATGATATAATAAATTGTTACCTCCTATCCAGTTAAAACCCTTTTTTGTAGCATGGTTGCCAGTTTGACAATGTATTTAAAGTAATTGACTCTTGATACTTTCAGTGGGTCTTTCTACTTCAGCTCCTTCTAGATATTTCTCTTAGCTAAAGGGTGGTACTTTTAAAAATACTGAGAATTGTTTAGGAGAGAATAGCCCACCTGGTCTTATTCCATTATTACTCATGGAGCCTGGTACTCAGGAAGGATATGATTCTCCTTTTGAAATTGATGAAATATCTTGAGAGAAATAATCATACCTTTCCCTCAAACCTGCCAAAGCTGATTGTTTTCTATTACCACTACAACTCTGCATTTTTTTGGGGAAGCAGAGTTGAAGGCTGGATAAGCAAAAAGTCCTGCTGTGAAACTGAGGAGTTGAAGTGTTCTGACGAAAAGCATTCCTTCTCACCTATGACTTTTTGCTCCATTAGCGTTTTCCTCTCCAAACCGTGAAATTCCAAATGATTGTACTTGAAAATCACTGAAGTCAGAAACTCGGGCATTGCTATTTTAGGAAGGAAAGAAGTAGCTACTTCATCTCATGTGCCTTTGAGCATTTCTTTCTCTTCATCTTTTCCCCATCAATTTTCATTTTTTCCCCACAAAATTCACCAAGATAAACTGCATATGTTTCCCCGTATAGAAGCTTGTCAGATGATGTAAAAATGGGTCTCATTTAATTTTTGTCATTTAAATTATGTAACAATTTAAACATCTCCAAATAATAGACCTTATTATAACTCATTGCAAAGTATAATTGTTAAGGCTTTTAACCCTGTAGTAACCGGGTCTGGCTATCAATTCTGTATGTGTCCCTTAGTTCTTACGGATCTCTGAAAAGTTACACAACCTCTCTGGTTGTCAGTTCAGTCAACCGTGAAATGGAGACCACTCTAGTGTCTTTAAGACAGACTGTATTAACAGACAAAAGTTGCAAACCATGTAGAACATTGAAGAACATATTATAAGTTCAAAATATGTTAAATAAAAAGTTGTCATCCATGTACCCTGACCCAACCTGAGTGACTGTACATGCATATGTTTTATGTTTTCCAAACATAAAAATACAGATATATGAGTTATTAGTTACTATGTAATAAGTAGCTCTAGATATTATTGGCTTAAAATGAGAAAGGTTTATTAGATTACAGTTTCTCTGAATTCAAGAATTGGGAGTAGTTTACATAGATGGTTTGGACTTGAGTTCTCACACTGGATTACTGTCAGAGTTTCAGTTTTCTGCCACCTTCACTGGAATTAGAGAATTAAATTCACGATTGCTCATTCACATGACTAGAAGAGGGGTTTTAGTCCCTCACCCTATGGAATTCTTCGCAGAGCCCATTGGCTACCCCAACAAGTCAGTTGGTTTCTCCTTAAGTCAATGATCTGATAGGAAGGACAGGAAGAAAACTGCGAAAGTCTTTTATGTTCTCCCTTCCTATGTCACATCTGTGACTTAGACCATGTGCGATTCATTAAATGGAGTCATTAAACGTAGCCCATCCTCAAGGGTAGACAATGCTAGCTCTGTTTGTTGATGACAGAGATGTCACACACTTTGTAGACACATTTTTAAACTACTAAACATCTAATGAGCCCCCTCCATGTCCACCACTCCATACCACTCTTTTCCCCTTCTGTAGAGATGGGTGCTATCCCGAAGCTGTTATGTGCTATAAAAATCCTTTAACATCACTCTGAATCCACATTACAGATATGCCCTACACACCGATACACAAAGCTATGTGAGGCTGAGTATTCGGACAGCCAGATTTTTGGTGCAGGCTGAAAGCAGCTTCTTCCAATAGCCTGTGTGGGAAAGGAGAAGGGAAAGAAGGGGAAATTATGTATGTATGTAAATACAGGGTAGCTAACAGTTGCACTACTGTCTTCTATTGCTTTACAGTTAATGATTACCTCTTTGATCATTATTGAATGTCTCTATTTGTTTTCCTGAGAAACCACTTTCAAGATATCAATACGTAATACCACAACCATTGTTAATTTTCTACCACTTTGTCTGTAACTGTATTGTTTGTATTGTTCTTATGCTATTTTGTAAATGGAGGTCTGTTTGTTAATATGTTTTCTTCCTTTATTCTTAAAATAAAGTAAAACAAACAAACCAATAGCCTGGGGATGATTTTTGATTAAATGTATCATCAAATAGTAAGATTTTCATGTGTGCTATGGCGTGGAAGCCATTTTCATGGCACTAGGTACTTCCCATATGATCCCTGAACCCAGAAACCTATGTTTAGCCCTGAAAGGAGAAGAGAAAAGGAAAGGGAGGAGGAGAGGCAGCTTGAAGACTTCAGAAGGCAGAACAGAGCTAATAGTTAAATGAACTATGCCAGTGCATCTTTTCTCACTTTGTCTTTCCCAGTGTGGGTCAAATTTCATGACCTTATCTCTCTCTCTCTATCTATTTTGCAAATGACAAGACTTTCTCTCTTAGAACTCAGTTAGTGGGGTAGTTGCTTCAAACTGGAAATAAATTAATGCAATTGAGCAGCACAGGGGAAATTTGTGTGGGGAAAGATTTCTAGTTTTAACCTTCAAATGTCGAATAAAGATAGTTGACTATTTTTATAAAATAGTCTCAGTTGTTGCTCAGAGAAAGCTCCATGTAGATGTATATTGCCACAGGTGCCTGTTTAACACTTAAAATAAGACTTGGGTTTCTTATTTCTAGGCAGAGAAAGAATAGAGTGTTGAGCCTTTCTGGGTATCATGTGCCAGGTTCTGATCCATGGTTTGTGAGAGATACGGACAATGCTCTCAGACACAACCCTCACAAAATACACATCAGATGCTCAGATTCACTTTTATCATTCAGTGTTCACACCGGAAGCCACGTGGATCAGATAACACAGCTACAACACAGATGTCACCTAGTCCCCGAATCACTGCTTAGGGAGGAGTTAGCTACTCAGGAAAACTCAAAACCCTATGCACCTATTTTGGGATTGATGTGAACAAAAATTGTTACTGTATTAAGCCAGTGAGATGTTGAAGCACGTTTCCTGTTGGGATACAGTTTATCCTATCGTGCTAACATGAAAAATGCGGAACAAAAGTAAATACGGGACAAGAGATAGAACACTAGGGCAGAATATGAAGGCTCAGATATTAGAACTGAGAAAGATGGGCATCGCTATTCTATGGTAAGAAGACATTTAGTAATACAGTGTTAGTATTTCTGCTTACCTAAGGGGAAGCCTATATAACTAGGATAGTGAATGGAAAAATGAATGTGTAAATATATGCCTGTCAATATTAATTGCACTTGACAAATTACTATAAGTAAAAGCAAGTTCAGAAATTAAATGCCTAATTTATGAGCACACAGGGAAGAAAATTTATCCTTTTTGCCATTCGATTTAAAACAGGATGGAAAAAATTACAAATGGTTTGAATAAAAAGGTAATGCAAGTCTTACAGGTTAGGTGAACTCATGGGGAAAAGAATAAACTCAAATTTGGTTCACCCTGACTTCCAGCTCAAAAAAGGATCTTAGGCAAAGAGAATTTAAGAGTGCTATCTTTCTAAATACTGTACTACAAAATCCTAAGGGTGAACATCATTATTTGAAGTAATGAGCATCATGATAGGAACAAAGAAATTAGTTAATTTTATTATTTACATCAAGGGAAGAACTGCGAGAATGAGTTCTGGCCCAAGGAAGTGATTGGAAGTGCATAGACCAAAAGCCCACTAAGGATTTGGCAGAAATATGCTGCTGAAGTAGTCTGACTATTTAACACTTAAAATAGGATTTGGGTTAACATGGGCAGGAGACAGAAATCAGAGAAGGAATGCCATTCTCCAAGTAGAGAATTTATTGATGGAAGTTCTAAGGACACAGCAGAGGCATGGAAAAGTTGTACTCTCTCAGAAGCTGAAGTCTAGAAGGACATGCACAAGACCTTCTGACCCCTTCCACCAAGGGGAAAGGCCTAATCAAGAGTTTCTCCACCCTCAAGGTACTTTCAAAATCATACCTAGTGAGATTTCAGAACTTCCAGCCACAGATGACTGCTGTATATCTTCCATCTTTCTCCTCTCCCTTGAGCATGTGTGTGGCATGGATCTCCAGCCCTCATGGTTGATATGTGGTGAGAGCTTTCCATTTTAGTGCATTGGTCACTGAAGCCCCAAGGGAAGGTGCTATACCCATAATGTGCATTCTTGATCCTCTCACTCTTCAGCTGTGTGCAACGCAGGAGGATTGGGTAGAACTAATTCTTCTGGGAGCAAATATATCCAGTACATAGAAAAAGGAACAAGTCGGTGCTCAGAATAATGGACTGCTTCAGAGAAAATACTTTCTTTTCAGCATATCATACACCAAAACTTGGCCAATAAACTGTGGATAGAAGCGGTGTAGTAAAATCTCATGCCTAGAATGTAAATACATTCTATATGACCTCAGAGTTTCACAGTGGACTTGGAAGCTCCCTGAGTTCCAGGTCACAGAGCTATAGTATAATTAGAACATTGGTAGGTGCTGGTATATTTAGGGTTACACATAGATGCATAGAGAAACATCCACATAGGGTTTTATGTATATACTCATATATATAGATGCTTAGATGTATATACTCATATATCTAGAAGCTTCATGGGCTCAGAGGCAGAACCTTTGGAAGGCGACTGGATTTGGGGGTCTCATGACTGACTTGCTGTTAGGAGTTAGGGTCTGGTTAGAAGAGGCTGGTCCCTGTGGGAATGGCATGGAAGGTTTATGTCCCCCTCAGATTCCTCCCTTTGCATTCTCTGCTTTCTGTCTGCCATGCTATGAGCAGCTCTCATCCTCCAGGCCCCTCTGCCATAGCCACTCTGCCTTGGAGCCAGCTGATTATGGACTGAAACCTCCACAATCTGTAAGCCAAAATAAACCTTTCCTCCTTTAAATTACAGAAGATTAGTATTATATCCCAATGATGCAGAAAGTGATTAACATATCTATATATTTCTGTAATGTAAATTTTTCTACTAAATCTGTATTAGGAAATTATAGTAAACGGGAATGTCAGGAGATTGAAATATTCCTGCAGGCATAGAAACCATTTAAAATATTTCGGGAAGGATGAGTTGGTAAGTTTTTTTCTGAGTGTTGTGTAGATAAAAAGATGTACTTTTACTTTCATTTTGTGGACCAACAATTTTGTGCTCAAAACATCAAACAGAAGGTGACACAAGTTGTTGATAATTCAATATTAAGGATAATACAATTCTATTTTAAGAATAGAGAAAATCACATATAATCTACTATTTTTAAGTGGTGCAAATGCTTTCTCATGACATAAGACATTAAGTTCAGATATTGCTTGCACTGGGTTCTCACAGAACGTGTCGTTTGACCAATGTCTTTTTTGAATTTTCATATCTAAATGGCAGAGAGGAAAGTGGTCCAGAGATGACAGGATATACATTTAGCACTTTGAACACACTGAAATTTAATCTTACACTGTACTGTGTGGGCCCATGACTCACTTGGGTCCAGCTATGAGGCTCCCGGATGTGTTCAGAAAAGGAGTAGAAGGACAGAAACATCCTCACTTATTAGAGGCCTATGGTAGGCTGGCTGAGCACCTGCTAGACCTTAAATCTTTTCTCTGTTGAATAAGTAGGGAGGCTTCCTGTCCCAATGTATTAGCTAACTGTTCTATCACTGGGGCACAATATCCAATACCTACCATTTAGAGGAAGAGAGATTCAATTAGGGTCATAGTTTCAGGGCATTCAGTCCATGGTCCGCTAGTTGCTAGGTAGAAAGACCACGGAAGCAGGGCATGGTAGAGCAAAGATGCAGAGCAGAGAACCAGGGGGGAAGGGGGAAGGGGCCTGATATAGTATCCAAGGTCATCCTTCCGTGACAGCCTCAGACGCACTCAGACATGAGCTTTGCTAATCCCTTAGGCAGCCACAAAGCCAATCAAAGTGACACCATTAAACTTAATCACCACATCTATACTTTAAATATGGAATTGTTCCAGGGCCAAAGTTTTATATATATATATATTTTTTATTTAGGACAACTTGGATCTCAGTACAATTAAACTTAATCACCACATCTATACTTTAAATATGGAATTGTTCCAGGGCCAAAGTTTTATATATATATTTTTTTATTTAGGACAACTTGGATCTCAGTACAATTAAACTTAATCACCACATCTATACTTTAAATATGGAATTGTTCCAGGGCCAAAGTTTTATATATATATATTTTTTTATTTAGGACAACTTGGATCTCAGTCACTTGACTGTTATTTTCAATAACAAGTATCATCTCCCCCCAGTCTTTCCCCTCTCTGCTTTGTCATCTACAGTTTTCTCTCAACTACTTCTTTCTCACCCTCATTCCTATCTTTCAACAGCTCTGCAGTTAAATTTTTGTAGTATGACTTGCTACTTGAATCTAATAATAGAAGAAGAAAATGCAGATCTCAAATAATTGAGATAGGATTTCTGTCAATTTCTGCACAGAAAAGAGATTCTTAAGTATGTTTTAAAAAATAATTGAGATGAAACTCTTACAAAACAACATTCTTGTCAGCTTAATTGTGCATGAATGAGAAACATATGGATGAAGTTTCTATCAAAACGCACACATTTAAAAACCTAAGGAAAATTGGTTTGGCAAAAATCTTTTTATATTTTGCCAATATCAAAATATTTACTTTGAGTGTTTTTTAGCCTAAAAAGTCACATCTATTTTTTAACCAATCAAAAGAAAGATGTACAAAATCAGAAAATGATTTCTACAGAAAATTTATCAAGCAAAATTTCCATCTTGATAGCCTCATAGGTTTTTTCAAATGTAATTACTTGGAGGAAAACAAGAGCTTGTCCTGAAAATCAACAGCATATTATAAAATTTAGGAAAATATTATAAATTAACGATATGAAGTCATGCTGCTTACTTTCAAATATAGAAAGGGCAGCATTTTTCAACTTGTTTATAACTACATTTCAAGCTGCTAATAGCATTTTAAGCTTCACATAAGAGAATAAAATGCGTATCATGGGTTTCAAATACTAATTGACCAACTTCACTTTAGCTCTGGTTAAATTAAGTGAGATTCTTTTAACTTATTAATGGGGACAGGCAGTTGACTACATCAATCAAGATGGTTCAGGAGAGTAATAGAAACTCTTCTTCACCAAGCTGAGACAAAAACAAGAGATACATTTTAAAAATGGGAAAGAAATACAATGGATCACACTGCTGAGAAATCAAGGTCTTGGCCTGATTCTTGTTTGTAGTGAGACCCAGGGTCTCACTTCCTGACTCTTCTGCCTCTATTTTTTGGTATTTGTTCAGCAGTACATCAAAGATGACCATGAAAAGCTTCTGACCCTTGCGTCCCTAACATCTCATCAGGAAAAAATACCACCTCTTTTTTGTGTAGTTCTACCAAAGAACCTACAGAGACTATACAGTGCCCTGTGATGCGTACATGTGTTAGTTGTGCTTCTGTGGCATGGAATGCAAGGAGCAAGAACTAAGCCATCTAGACCAGATGGGTCAGGAATGAAGGTCATTAATTTTTCAGAAAATACAGTAATATTTCCAAGAGAAATGAAAAGGGTTACTGAATAGACAGTAACCTCAGAGATCCATAGGGAAGATACACAATATTCCTCTGTTTCTACCCACCTACAACTCTACTCGCCCAATACCATCACCTTGAGGGTAGCTGGGGAGGTTTCCATTTATGATTTTTGGGGACATAAACAAGCAGATTATAGTACCTAGTTAATAAACAGTTTGCACTGTGTTTGTCTTCTCTCACCAATTCGCTAAACAGAGCAAGGGTAGCTCAGGATTCAGAGGTTATATTTGCAATTTTATATCCTCTCTGATGATGGAGAAATGAGTTACAATAGCCATCTTTTTTTTTTTTTTTTTTTTTTTTTTGCGGTACTGGGGATCGAACTCAGGATCCTGCGCTTGCTAGGCAAGCGCTTATTCCACTGAGCTATATCCCCAGCCCTCAATAGCCATCTTCTTCAGAGTAGTAGAATAGATGACCTTCACTGGAAAGAACTAGAATGTATGCAAAGATAGTGAGAGTTAATTTCTGTGTCGCTCTGTTCCACGAGGATGACTATTAAAGCAAGTATTTCTAAAGTCTTTCTCCGTTTGGAGCAGAGAGATACGTAAATTTAAAACATGAGTGTTTTATAGGTCTGGAATATTTTTACACATTTTAAAAATTAGATTTATAGGGAAAAACTGAGCTCTAATTCAAATATCTCACAACTAAACCATATTATCAAAACTATTGCTATTATAGCCAGGTTAAAAGATTATGTTTCAAAGTTCAGTGTTGTTTGTCAACAAATGGTCCAAATCATGTATTTGAAAAGAAGAAACCAAAGCATGCTATTTAAAGTTAAGAAGGAGACTGTCTTAAACTCTTCTAATGTTAAAAAATTCAGGACATGTTTTAACTTATCAATTTAGTGTGTGTCTTTTTGAACAATTTTAAAAGGAATGCTTTTTGATCAAGAGAAATATATTTGGAGTGATCACTAAATTTATTTCATATTTTAAAAAATTTTGTTTAGAGAGTATTTAGCAAGTTAATCCTCTGCCCACATTGCAGTCCTCACTTAACAAACTGGACAAACAGTGTCACTATTAGTGCTGTTTAAGCTATACATCCTATTTCATTTGAACTACTGTCATAGAATTAAGCAGCATTTCTTGTAAGTGGTCCAAGACATATTTACTCAATTTAAGTAAGTATACCATAATAACAGTTTTAATCTTTAAATCATTAGTTTGATATTTTGTGAAAGTTTTATTAATAGAAATATAATAAAACAAATCATAATTCATTATTATAACATTTACTTTTTACTTTAACAGATAAATACATAGTAAGCCATGTACTGACATGGCCAGCAACATTGCTACAACCCTCTTGTTTGTGTGATAATCATTATGCCAAATGTTTTACAAGTTTGAACACTTAAAGGCAATTTAGTGAAGTAATTATTATTATATCCACATTTTATAAAGAAACAGTGCAAAATGTTTTTAAAAATGACCAAAAGTCATGTATATGGGAAAAATTCCACCATTTTCTTTATTATACTTTATTTTCTAAAATATTTTGAATATGCACTAAATAAGAAATTAAATATGCAAAATTAAATAGATTTTTATAAACAATCTTTGTAATTAATATGCTAAGTAATTAGATGATATCAGTATAACATCTACTCATAGATTAAGAATCCATAATAATTCCAGAGCCACTTTTTAGACATTTCCCTTTGTAGTAGTTAAATTTAATTGTGTCAACTTGATTGGTATGGCAGTGGTCTAGGCAGTTGGTAAAGCACTCTTCTGGGTGTATCTGGATGGCTCTTGGAAGACTGACCTGGGGTGCTATGTGTGGTTTTTGGAACAAATCATCATCTCTGACACATACCCCTTACTCTTTCCTGGCCTCCATGAACTAAGCATCTTTTCTCTGCCTTGGAGCCAGCTTATCATGGGCTATGCCTTGGAACCATGAGACAAATTAAAGCTTTTCCTTTTACAGTGGTGAGTGTTGTGATGGGAAAGCTGATTAATACACTCCTCTTCTTGCTAATTTTTAGATGAAACCCACATGTAAAGCTTCAGGATCTTACTAAAGATAGAGACATTATCCTTGGGTAGATGCAGTAATTATGTCTATTTTTACATTCTCCCACTGTCCTCTTATATATAAGTAGTTTTATCTGACATAAATATTTTTTCTGACATGATAACTTTCACAAAATAAAATCTTCTCATTAAAATTCCCAGTTCCATGTAATAAAGTAGTATAAAAATAAGGTCTATCTACTGTGCTTGTTTAAAATCACTATGAAGAACAAAGCCACCGTTAAGTTCAGGTACTTGCTGATCTGTTTCTTTGCTTTGCAATTCCACTTCCATTCTCTATGCTTGGCCACAAAGGTTGACATGCTTAGACTTAGAGAAGAGTTATATTTGTAGCCCTTTGGGCCTAAAAACACCCCAAAGATGACCCCTTTGAAAAGAATCTCTCCCTTTTCTGGTTCATCGTTTGTTTCTTTCTCAAGCCATGAACATCTGAGAGTGTTTGTGATTTTTCTTTATTCAAATCTCTTTGCCCTCTCTGCAGATATTTTAAGCACATGAACACACACGCACATATACAGTCTTCAGCATCAACGAAGTAGGGTTGTGGAAGCTTCTTGTCAACCCCTTGCCCTTGGGTTTAACCATCAACAGTTGTCCTATTTGCCTCTTGTGCTCCAGACTTTTTTACGCAGAGTCCAGTGTCCATTGGCCTTGTATTAATTATAAGAAAAACACTCCAGCTCCCTGTGCCATCCTTTCAATAGGCTTGATATAAGGAGAGGGTGGGCCTACTCTCATTGTTTCTGTCCCTAAAGTAATTACAAGTACATCATTCTGGACTCAAAATCCCTCAGGCAGAAAACTTCTAACCCAATCTGCGCTCCAGTGGGCAGAGAATTCTGAAGGAAGCTTCTCTCAAGAAAAAATTCTCTCTGATAAAAATGAGGGGGGACTTGTTATCTAGTTTAATTTTATAAGTTCTACACAGAGTCTAAGGAATTTGTTGCTCCTTGGTATCTCAGCAAGGTATTTCCACATCATATAGACCATTTTTTGGTGGCCAGCTCCCCTGAAATCCTAGTCTGGTGAGGAATTCCAATAATTGGAATTAATGGAATTATCAATTCCAATAATGACCCACTGTCATGTCAAATAGCACAGTAAGAATTAACCCTGAGAAGATACAGCTTAACTATCTTCTATAGTATTTACTACTTTATAGCAAATCTGTAAGTAAAAGCAACCATGGGAGTTGAAGTTATCCTTCCTCTTTTTCCTTAAAATGTACGACAATCAGATTTTCCTTATTTTGTATTCATAACACATGTGTCTGAACTGCTTTTATTTATTATTTATTTGTCTTTTTGAGACAGGGTCTCACTATGCAGTTCAGGCTGGCCTTGAGTTCACTTTGTAGCACAGGCTGGCCTTGAACATGCCATGATCTTCCTGCCTCAGCCACCCGAGTGCTGGGGTTGCAGACTTGCACCACCATGCCCAGGCCTATTTTTGGACAACTAAACTTCTTGAAGTCCTAAGAACACTATGACTTGTTACTGTCATATGTTTGTGTCTTTTGAAAATATTACTTCAATTTGCTCTAATATCTTATTAGGGACTTGGCCAAGATCTCCAGTTGTCAGTATGAGGGGTAGGGCGAAAGGATAAAATAAGAAACAAATTTAGTAATGTATGAGGGGGGCTCGGGGTCAGTGGCTTAGGATGGGCAGGAACAGAGACACTCAGAGCCAGCCAGGTGTGTACAGTGATGGGAGGGGCTAGCGGAAGATTCAGGGTAGCAGAAGGCTCAGAGCTGGCGAGGATAATCCTGGGATGACTCAAGAGGGTAGAGATGACCTTATGCTAAGAAGGACTTCCCCTAAGTGTTTTAGTTATCTAAATGGTTTTCCTTTAGTCTTAGTGGGTGGGGGGAAAAAAGGCCCATCCCTACAGAGTTAATGTGAAATCTCAAAAGTGTGATAGCAATAATCGCAAGCCTCCTTTTATTCCTTAGGGAATTATGGAAAATTAGCCATTGGGAATTTGTGGTCTCCCACAAAATCTCTCTTTTAAACTTTGATAGGAAAAAATGTTAAAGGGCATGGTTTATGACAATAATTTTTTACAAGAGTGTAAAATTCTTTTTACTAAAACTAATTATTTATAAATAAATCCATATGAGTTTATTTCTTCTACGTAAATGTTTATATGAGTTTCTAACTTAGAAAATTGAAGCATACAATTGCTTCAACATAATCAGAAATTTATTTAATAGAAATATTATAAAAGATATACATTGTAGTATATGTGTGTTACTCTTTTCTATTAGCTCTATAACTCTAAGGTCCAGGCCTTTATCAGCTGTAACACATTAAACTCGACTTTTGCCCTTAATAGATTCTCAAAATACTTGTTTCACAAATGAAAGAAAAAAATATCAAGGCATCTGTCGAGTAAAACAAAGAAGAATTTTATCTGTATTTTTCCCAAAAATGAAAAAAAATGTGCAGTTAAACTATAATTTGGGGACACACAGAAACACATGCTTAGATCTATCTTCTATTAAAATAAGTTACTGTTTCTTGTGAGGAATGTTCTGTTTTTATTTTTTGTTGTTTATTCACTTTGTTTTGCTTTGTTTTGCAATTGAACGAGGAAATCAGACAGCATGGGTTGAGTTGAAAGTTAACCATTTTGGTGTAAATACAAAATATTATTGACATATCATGTATAGGATGGCTTGTTAAATTTAATAGTTGTATCTTCATGGACTTTTACACATCTATTGTGACAGACTGTCTTACTGAATAATACTCTTTCAAACAACGTTTCCTCAGGAGCTGATATGAATTATTTGGGGTAGAATGTGTGTCCTCACAGTGTTCTCTGATGCTCATCTTACTTCCAGATGTTCACATCACCCTTTCTTACACACAGCCGCCACCAGAGAGGAACTGTGTGCAAACTGGAAAGCAACTGAAATATCCAGGCCCTGGTTCTTCCTACCCATACCCGAAAATAGCTTGGAAAGGATGAGCTCAAGCTCTTCTTCTTCTCTTAGACTCTCTGATCTGCGTTAGTTCCACCACTGCGGTCTGAACTATGCATATATAGTTGCCAAGCTATAATTAGAATTAGTGTCATAGGCTAAGATTGGTGATTAGTCATTTTTAACCTCAAAATGTCTGCTTCTATAACTTAGCATTTTTAATCTAACTCACGTATAGTTTTCTAGAGTAGTTTTATCTTTTTTTATAGGGAAAGAAATTACAGTGTATGAGACAGTGGAGAGACATTGCTCACCTCCCTCGGAGAAGAGCACTAAAGCTAGATTAGGTCTGCCTCTCAAACATTTCATTGTTTCACTAAAGGCAGCAGCATATCACAAACATATGATCCTATCATTCACAGAGCTCTGTGCTCCAGTTCCAGATTCCAGCACAGTAACTTTGGTGGTAATTGTGGGGTGAAAGCTCATATTTTGCAGGTCAGATTTCTTCTGTATAAAATGTAGATTATAATGACCATTCACATTGTGATTAAATAATGATATATGGTAAGCGAAAGGATTCTGCCTCAAAAGAGGTTCATAAGTGCCCATTCTCTTCCTTTTGCATAATAAAACAAGAATTATTGTATTGAGTAAGAAAATTTAGACATGCCTGCATAAAACTGTAACCCTTTAAATTATGCTGATTTTAATCATAATAACAAAGTCTTACATAATTCATGTTATTATGGAAGAGTGGAGAACGGATTAAGGGAAGGAAGAAACAATTAACATCTTCGATTGAGTCCAATATATGTTTGAACATTCTGAATTTGGAAGAAACTTATTTACTCAACTATAAAACATAGTTTCGTTATGCTTCTATTTGTATTAATTAGTGGTAGAGCATATGACAAGATCTCAGTGCCTCTGCCATCTCACTTTACCACAGCTGAGTCAAAGTAAATTATGGACAAAAGATTTGATACATGTTTTGTATATATTGCTGGTCTTCAGACATCATTTTTTATTCACGCTATGTAAAACTGTGTCCGAGGAAAATTCAAAATTTGTCCATAAAACTTCCCAAGCCTAAACATATTATAGACTCTTTGTAACATATAATTGCAATCACTGTTGCTTTTAATGCTTTCTGAAATGTTATACTTGATGCCCAAAAACACATAACATTACTCAATTGATGAAAAGCTTGAATCCCCAGTGTGATGGTGTGTGGAGGTAGGGCCTCTGGGAGATGATTGTCATGACAGCGGAGGTTTCATCAGTAGGATCGTTGCCCTTATGAAAGAGAGCCCAGAGAACTTTCTCATCTCTTCCATTGTGTGGCACGGTGAGAAGACGCCACCTTTGAACCTGGAAGTGGCCCTCCACGAACGCTCCTTGTACTGGCGCCTCATCTCGCACTTCCCACCTTCCACAAAGTGAGAAAGAAATTTTTGATTCCAGGATACCCAGATGTTGGCATTCTTTTACATTATTCCGAGTAAATTAAGAAAATTACTACTGTGAAGATTCTTCATATATTAGTAATTCACTAATATATTATTTATATAGACTGTTGTTCAACTATTAACAAGTAGTAATTATATAAAAATAAATGTTCTTTTAAAATCTTTTTGTCCTATGGTATTGTTTTTTGTGGTAAACTCTTGAACAAGACATTCCTTGGATATACAAAAAGTACCTCATAGCATGAATTAAAATGTGTTGCTATGTTTTCTCAATTATAATATTTAGTCCTGAAAATAACTGGAGGTTTTTTGAATTGAGGTATTATATTCACTATAGAAAGAGTTATTGGATAAAATCTTCTTTCTCCATTGTAACAGTAAGTTTGATTGATCACTAAATCTCCCAAGCAAACAGTTTTCATGTATTTAAATAATTTTATCCCAATGGCTCATTTTTCTAAAAGCGGGTAAGATAGCAAATACTATGAAGTTCTTTAAAGATTAGAAATTAGTTGAATTCTTGTGCTTATAATGATGGTGTTATTGTAGAGTATCAAGTATGTGCTATCACATTCAGATTTGGCACTACCTTTGAAACAGGATGCTGTGCTTTTTGCACAGTAAAGAAGGATTAAAAATATAATCAATAATATTACCGAATTCATGTCAACTGCTTTAAACTACAGTAACTTAAAAAGTAGAAACACCAGTATGACTGAATTATTAAAATACCTTTCTACACACAAACACATCTTTAATAATAGAACTTCTATAAATGTCTTACTCTCTCTGTTTGTAACTAAGAAAATGATTAATAATTACTATCAGTTCCTGTTTATAACTCAGCCCATATGAAGATTTGATGGCCATTTGCATACAGGGCCAAAGAAATGGTTTGTTTCTCCAAATATTCTGTCTTGGAATAACACCAAAGAACATTTAATTAAGATAGTAACAAAACTGGCCACAGTACCCACCCCAGAGAACCCTACTGTTTATATTTTTCATCCAAAACTGAATTGTCCTTTTAGTTTACTTGTCTTTCAGCCAGTTCTCTAATTATTTCAAAATATTTTTCACAACCTTGTGATTTTGCTGTGAAAACATGTGTGCACACAAGACACACTCATCCTCCTTGTTTTCACACTTTTTGTGCTCTTCAAAATAAAGAGACTAACATGTCTCTGATATGTATCTTTGCTGAATAGATGTTCAACCCCTTACTAGAGCCACAGTGGTGCTGCCAAGCAGGAACCAGCAAGCTAGCATACAGAAGCTCCTGCTGATTAAAGGACAGACACACACAGGGACTAGTGTCTTTTTATAATGGGACAGCCTGAGTCATTTCACAGAACCAAAGACATGTTCAGGAAAGTACTCATACTTTCATGAGAAGTCTAATTGGAGTATAAGATAAGTTGAGGATATTGAACTAGAAAGAAAGCCCCATGGTTTCAGTCAAAAGTAATTTTTTACCAATGTCTTTAACATATTTCAAAAATTGAGCATTCCATTACAAAATTAAATTTTATTTTATAGTGCAGGAGTTATATAGATAAACCTCAGTCTGTAAGGCTAGGCAGTCATAGCTTTGCATCATTCCGATAGGCACAGATTTCAATTTATCAGATTTTCTTGAATTAAATCACCAGCTCCTCCCCCCCCTAAAACAACTATTCAAATGTCAACAACCAAGATGGATTAACTGTGAGACGCTGCACAAAGAACAAACTGCACTGCCAGATTTCCTGTGCACAAACCGTGCCTGGGAACATCATGTCATTTCTTTCAAAGTCTGCAAGAGCTTGGTGAGTGGAGGACTACCATTCAGTTTACCACACATAAGAAGGTGCATAGTTGTTTCCTCCTTATGCCCCAGTGAGGGAACCTAGTTCCGGTTTATAACAGAAAGATAAGCAAAAATATATATTGGTTCAGCAGAGAAAGAAAAAAAACGAGACCCCTGGAATTCACATTCCAATGAAATAAAAGCAGTGTTGTACAAGAAATCATCAGTGATGTGACTGTCCACACTACTCCAGCTCAAAAGAATCTAATGTGCAGCTTCTGAAGAACTCAGGGGGGTAATCCTATCAAGGTCGGTGAGGATGCGGTTCCACAGGAAATAACAATGCGCTGAATCACAGTGTTTTTCTCATCTCAGAATTCACACTATGTTAATAGATGACACTAGTCAATGCTACCCGCCTTGTGTCCTGCCCCATCATTATTGATCTTCATAATATATATCGTTATCTTCAGAATGTAATTAGGTAGCTGAGGACAAGGATTTCTGGCGTTCATCAGATAGATACAGTGTTTTTTATGGGAACTGTTCTAATTTCCTGTGTAAATGATAAAGTATGACAGATAGTAACTAGGTAATTGATGAAGGAAAGTTTGCTTTGACAAAGAAAATATTTAGTAAAGCAAAATGTTTTACTTATCTTAGGAAAGTTAAGCATATTTTTTATAGTAACTTACCAGAATGCCATAAATTATTAATGTATTATTTATAAAATATTCAGCTTATACTTTTAAAACATACAATCACATTTGTTATTCACACAATGTATCACACAAGAGAAAAATTTTAGTCAGCATTCAACTTTAGCTGCATTTGCTCACTTGCTTAAGGTCAAACAACAGGTTTGTAGGGAAACTGCCACATCCATACTAGTCACAATTCTATTGTCGCACTCTCCTATATGTCTTGTTTTAATGGAGATTTTGGAATAAATTAACTAACATGTATTTTCTGTATCATTATATTGAATAACTGAAGAGATAAGGATGCTCTAAAAAAGAGACATTTAATTTTAGGAATTTAGGAATTAATTTATTTAGGAATTAATTTTATTTCATTTTTGTGTGCCCATTGGAAATATATAATATCGTATTTGAAAGGGAGAAATCATTCTAAGGGAAAGATTTCAGGTCACGAGCAGTTGGGGAACTCCAAGTTTAATTTCATTTTTCTAAATATTCAATGCATCTTCATGATTTTTATTATTGTTATTACTGAGTTTATTTCTGTACTCTTTATAAAGTCACATAACCAACAATAGATCTTGCACAGCATATGCCAAAAGTAGTCTGAGAACTCAGAAAGAAATTGTAGTATTGAAAGTTGAATTCTCAAAAAATAACAGATTTTTAGAGAACTTTCTTGTGGGCTTGTTATCACTTCAGAAACAGCAAAGGATAGCATTTTACATTAAAATGTACCAATTGAAAAGCATTAACATGAAGTATTGAAAAAGGAACAGAGAAACAATAGCGGGTAACCCGTGAAAATGCTTTTAGAAATGAAGCGAAAATCAAAATATCATTTCCCTTTTTCATTGTCTCTATAGATAGCATAGATGCCCTGGTAATGAGAAGAAATATACCTCAGACTTCCAGTATTTGACCTGCTGTCAATCATAAGTATGTGAATCTTATATAAAGCTATTTCACAGATTCTATGTTCACCAAACCTTTTGAATATAGTGGAGATTTATGTATAGGGTTCTGACACAAGAACATGTGCTAACCATCAACCATCCTAGTAAAACCCTGGCAGTTATGTTTCTTGTAAAACAGTATATTTGCTTTAATTTTCTTCTAAAAGGAGAGTAACTTATGTAGAGTAATTTATTCCCTGTAAGCAGCAGAAATTGCCTCTGCTTTGCAGGAGTTAGTCATCAGATAGAGATATGCACAGAATTTTTAAGAAGCTAGGGACCAGAATCAACAAATGGTCAGTGATGAAAGGAATCTAGGTAAGACACTTCCTCTACATTCTCCCTGGCACCACAAGAGTGTCAACATGGTCAGCACGGCTGGATTGTGAATAACTCCACAACTGTGGAGTGGAGTTATTGTGGTGAATAACTCCTCATAGCCTCTGTAATTTTCTAAATTAAACAACCAAGGCAGGATGGTCAGATTGGCCAAGTATGTCAGGAGGTGGGAAGAAAGAGTAGCTCAGAAGTGGAAGGTTTATTTGCATGCTGAGCAGCCAAAAAATAACAGTAGTCTATGAAATCAAGGTAAGTCACCAACAAAGTGGTAACAACCCTTAAGTGTCTGAACTTAAAAGGCTGGGAACCAAAATTGTTTTCTTTGCATAAAAAAACTAACTCCCAGCAAGGGAGTGGTCTTAGTTACTTTTTTCTCATTGCTGAGACAAAATACCCAATGCCGAAAATTGAGGAAGGAAAAGTTTATTTAGCTTACAGTTGTGGAAGTTTTAGTTCCTACTTGTCTGGCTCCAGGGCAATGTGGCACATGGCAGAGAGCAACAGCTCATGGTAGTGGAAGACAGCAAAAGCAAGAGCCAAAAGGGAGGAGGGGCGGGCAGAGGGAAGAACAAGCCTCTTTCCCGCCCTTACCCTGCATACAAACTATTCACCCCAGAGTGGGTGTAGCACTCACATCCATGGTCCCAGCATGGACTATGGATCAATCAAAAATCTAGAATAGTAGCCCACCCCATGACTGCATGAAGATTTGAGGGGACATGCAGACACAAACTACAACAGGAGGGATCTTCAATATTATTCTGATACTTCTCTTAGCTTGGTTGAACAGGGGAATTCTAGTAAAGAGTAATAAAGACATTTGGTCTATTTATCAGTTATTAGGTGAGGAGCAGATACTTGGGGAGAAAATTTTATGAAAAAATAAAACAAAATAATAAGAAAATCACAAAAGTTAAAGTTAATGCACTATGTATCCTTATCTTCAAAGTCATTATTCAGAGTACAAGACATAGATAAAAACAATTCTCTTACAAAGAAGAAATAGCATAAAACTTTTCAATGAACTGAAAGAAACTAAGTGTGAATTAAACATATTAGCGCATGTATTAAAATATTTTTGAAACAACAGATTAGGTGATTTGGAAAATTATAGGAACTTTGTCTTATTTCATATGTATCTCTTTTCTTCTTTGTTCTTTATAATATATAACATAATATATTAATAATATAATATAAACTTAAATGAACATTAGATATATACATATATATATATTTTTGAGTTTCTCATATAAGAAATATCATGTCTGCCAACAAATGAATGGGTAAGGAAAATGTATTTATGCAAAATGGAGTCCTAGTATGCCATAAAGAAAGATAAATGTAAGGTATTTGTAGGCAAGTGGATCTAACTCAAAAACAAAATGTTAAGTGAAATAAGTCAGACACATGAGGTAAAAAATCTTTCTTGTGTTAAACTTTTATCCTTTAGGACTACTTTACCTCTTAAAACTACAGGGGAATTAAATGATACTACCCTAGACCCAATCATTCCTTTAAATTGAATGATTGTATGACTTTTATATCATATTTACATTACAGTAAGTTTTAGTGTATTCAACAATTCTTCATATGATATGGTCTTCACTCTATTCTTACTTCTGTCACTCTTGCTCTGACTCTCACACACAAATACACACACTGTGCACATACAAACTACCACACATAATACAAATGCAAATCCCTATGTGCACAATATACCTATCTTGCATAAGACACATATGGGTTTATATTACACACACATACACACACACACACACACACATTCACATGTAATACATATGCGCAACCCCCTATACTCAATAAACAAACACACATAGATGTACACATAACTAACATACAGAAACAAAACCACATACAACGTGCCCAACACATATAATATGCCTACATATAGTGAATGAACACATGCACTTCTGATACTAAGAAATGAAATAAAACTAGAGAATATCTGATGTGATTGAGGTAGAATGATGTGCATTTTATTTCAGTTAAGTCCATAAGATAATCAAGAGTTCTTCTGATGGTTACAGAACACTACTAACTCCTGTTGAGCTTTTTCCACATTTCTGAAAATGTGTTCCCTTCATAACATAATGTGTCCCTTTATGTAAATTTGTCTTTCTCAGCCCATAAAGTGGACTGAGACTGTAAATTAAATCTCTAGTGTATATAAGACTATATAAAATAAATTTAATTTCTAATGTATATAACATTCTTGTATATAAAACTCAAGACATAGATGCTGAACCGAGCTTGGAGACACTCTGCCCCCAAATGTGTTTATAAATCTGATAAGCATATTATAAATGTTATCCTTTGCTTTTGATTGCAAAATAAAAACAAGATAAAGTCAAGTATGAGACACGTCCTTCAAAGTCTCTATCATGTGATTTAATGAAAGACTGCAATGGATGTCTTTTGGGAATAAAGATCCATCATATTTTGCATTCTACTAGCTAGTGTAGAAGTATTTTCTAGCAAGGATTTAAGATGTATACATTTCCTTTATACTCTAGATGTCAGAGAGCTTCACTAATATCTTCCTGATTCATATAATGTGAGAAGTGGTTTGATCTTTTGTCATTTTTCTGATTAAATCTATTCATTATCCATCCATCCATCCATCCATTCATCCATCCATCCACCCACTTATTCATCAATCCAACTTTCCGTCCATCTACTATGAGGCAAGTCCTATCCCAAGAGCAATATTATGTGGTTAAAAAGAGACTCTTTTCATAGGTAATGTATCTTCATGAGAGACCAAAGAGAGATGAGGATTTCCTCCTGATTTAGGCCTGAGCAGATGTTGGTTTTCTTTTTTTTTTTTTTTGTTCCAGGAATCAAACTCATGACCTCATGCTTGCCAGGCAGGCTCTGTGCCTCATGAACTAAATAGGATTAAATGTGTATTATTCTTCAATGGGATTATTAACTGTTTGAATTTTTTCAGCCTTAAATCTTCTCTGTTTGTGAAAAAGCTATACTCTTATGGGGAAATATTTTCTTACCCTGCAAAAAGTACAGAGCAAATGGGGTCATATATGGCAACTGATCCTCAGTTTCCAGAATAGAGAGCAAGCAGGAGTGGTGGGACTTGCAGTATATAGAAAAGAAAATTATTTTATTACTGAAAAGCAGTTATATAGGTCCAACCAGTTTTCATCATCTGAGGACTGAGCCCCCTGCTGCCAGAACTTCTATATTTTTTTCAGCAGAAGCAAGAAATATGGTATTTTATGTGAAATTTCCCAGTTTCAAATGTTGGTAACATCTTACAAAACAGTACATAAGCCAAAGAAAACATATCATGGGCCAGATTCAGACTGGAAGTTGCCAAATTTCAATGTCTAGTGATAGAGCTGAGGCCCAAGTATAATAGCAATCTGCCCAGTAATAGTGGCTCCCCAAAGACCTGTGACTCCAAGGAGAAACCGAATCTTGCTAAACTTTGCTGTGCATCCTGCCCTCATGTGTTCAGATTCCAGTGGTGGTGAGTCTAATATGTTCCCTGAGGATTTCTGACCACATGTGTCTTTAACTATTGCCTTGCTTATCAGATCATGAAAAGTCAGAAAGAGGAAGTTGCTTTGTTTCACAAGCAATTTGACTATGTACTCAAGGTCTTTCAGCTGCCACGACTGAGCATGTTTTACTTCTCTGTCAGCACTGGTCTATAGTATTGTTTACATTTCTTTTCCTGAGAGATGACTTTCATAAAAATTGGCTTACTGAGTGGCTTGTTGGCTGTTTATTTGTATGGCTGGAGGTTGAATCCAGTGTCTTGTGGAAGAATCTATCACTAGCTACCCAGAGCAACTGCTTTAATTTTTAATGCAAAGAAATGAAAGATAATTTTGGACTTTATGACTATGAAAAACTTTTGGACTAAAAACCAAAGCAAAACAACAACAAACAAAGTCAAAAACCCACTTCTTTGCTTTTAAAGGAGCAACATAATCGTAAATAGAAACAAATTGACCAGCTGCTTCAAGGTCAATAAATCATTGCTGAGCACACACTCAGTGCCCTAAAGCTACAGAAGCAGAAGATGGCGTGCACGTCATGAGGAACAAGCATCTGTGAAGAAAAGAGACATGCATGAAGGGACAACTGTCTGGAAAGCTGCTACAGAAGTCACTCTGGAAAGATCTCAATTCCTAATCCTTTCAAATGGAAGCAGGATGTGTGCCCTACTGCCTAAAGCTTTCCTAGATCCTGTCTCAAGACTGCTGTGCTCGCAGAGCCTCCGCTGAGGATGCCCAGGGACAGGCCTGAATGCCTAGTATCTTCTCTCCCTAGATCCTCAAAGCTTTTCTCTCTTGCCTGTTCCAAAAATCTTACTGGGGAATCTTGGGACTCACATACATATTAGTTTTTATTTTATGTAAAAAGTAAGATAAAATTTCATAACATAATAATAGGGCAATAATAATCGTTAACATGTTGCACATTGTTATCTTCAAAGTAGTTACACTCTGATTATAAGATATGGGCATATATATTTATTTTTTGTTTTTTTGAGACAAGGTCTCACTATGCAGTTTAGGCTGACCTTGGGCTCACTTTGTAGCCCAGGCTGGTCTGGAACTCACAATGATCCTCTTGCCTCAGCCTCCCAAGTGCTGGGATTACAGGCATGTGCCACCACACCCTGCTATAAAAATTTCTCCAAATGATAGAAGCACAAACTTTTCTTTTTAGTGGACTGAAAGGTACTAGCAATATAACTATCTTGTATATTTTTCCTTTTCCCTTCCTTCCTTTCCCCTTTGAAATTGAAAAGGTAGCAAATACAAAGAGATTATACAAGGCAGGTTCTCACACATTCACAACTGGCAATGAAATTTGGTACTTTTGTTATTTCAGGAAAAATTCTAAACTTAATGTACTGGTGAGAGCTACTATTTATAGAATGGAGCTCATATATATGGTATTATATATATATAATTAGATGCTTTTTGTGTATTACTTGGTTGAATTCTCACAAAAAGATCAATGAATGATTACATGTGTTAGGTGCTTGACATGTATTTTTATAAATCACTAAAAGTAATAAAATAACAAGGAAGGTATATATTATTTATTCATTTAGCCATTTGACAAAAATGCAACTAACAAAGGTTACTTCAAATATTTCCTGAAACTTAGCTGGCTGGTATGGATGACGACTAGATTCGCACCCAGCACTCATCACACATAACATCTTTTTACTATTTGGAGTTACTTTTACCAGTGGTTGCTATTTCAACAGCATGTCATCCACGTACTCATATATAATTTAGGAATGATTTTGGCCACAAAAGTGATAGTCTACCTCATCCACTGTATCACTTTCTGTACTTTCAAACCCTTATCCACATTCAACTATGATTCAAAAAGTTTTAATGAGAAGTTCATGAACTAATCCATTTCTTTTTTTAAATTGCATACTTCCCTGAACTGCATAATGAATCTTGTGCTATCCTGTCCCTCACAACTGGGATGTGAGTTATCTCACTGCCCTATACATCCAGGATCAGATGCCATCTGTCTGTTAATCACTGGATAGCTGTTGGGTTTGCCAGATAAATTATGGTGGTATTTAAGTACTTTGCTGAAATAACCCTTATTTTACTTAATAATAGCTTCATTGTGCAAGTGTAGTAATGCTGGCATTTCAGATATGCCAAAGAGAACATATAATGTATTTTTTCTAGGTTAAAAAAAAGATTTTGACTTAACAAAACAAGGGAAAATGGTATGGTGAAGTTGCTAAGATTTACGTTTAAGAATCTTTTCTTAAACCTAAATCTTTTACCCAGGAAATTGTGATGGAGAAAGAAGTTATTGCCAGCACTGCTGTCATACCTCCACCCACAAAAGTTACTGCCACAGTAGACAGAGACTTAATTAAGAAGGGAAGTTGTTAAACTATATGGTTCAATATAATAAGTGGTTTGGCGAATCCAATGGGAGTGTTGGGATGTAGACAAGCACATTACTGTATCAGAAAATCAAACAGTGGATTGAACAGTATCATAAATTGACTTCTGCCACAAGCTCATTGGCGACAGACCAGTCTCCCAAGTTTTCATGGGAAGTGTTCTTAGATACATCACCTTAGGAGAAGCAACAGAGGTAGTACTCTGGGCAGAGGGGGAGTTACACTGAGTTTTGCTTATAATAAGGACTCAGCTATGGTTGTAAGAAACCCCCCAGATTGAATGGTTCTTCAAAATTTTCTTTCTTTTGAGAAGAGACGTTCTAGTTTTCATACTTTCTCATTAGCCAGATATTGGGTGCAAGTTTTCTCAGAAAAAAAGGCTATATTTGGAGGAAGTTTACTTAGCTGGTGCAGTTCTGGAAGAGGGCTTCAGAGCTAAGAGATATTGCTTGTATAAGATCTTCCTAGGAATGAGGAGAATAAATTCCTTAAACTTAAAGTGAGGTCCAGTTAGCATAGCATGACATCTGCCGCAAATACTTTGATTTTCTCTCATATGACAACATACCTGGATATTATCCTTGCCTTGAATTTGGTCTAGTCATTCATTACCACCATTTCTTTGGTATGTTAGTGTTAATCTTGGACGTTCTTTATGATACAAAATAGTGGTTCAATTCTAAGCATCAAAATGAGGAAAAAGTAGAAGTGGTGGTACCATTTATCATGGATTCCTTTACTAGGAAAGCTAAATTTGGCTTCAAAATCCTCCAGCAAAATAATGTATTCTTATCGTCAATCACTGTATGGTAGAGCAACAGCACGTGGCAAATTTATTCCTTTGTTGTGGAAGGTCGAAGTCTTGTTTTAATTCATTCACATGATTTTCACGAGGCAGTGAACATTGTTCCCTGATGAAGTTTATTAATAAAAGAATAGCAGGGATTGATATGGTAACCTAAAAGAGCGAGGTTAATCATGAGTCATTTTATTCTTATCTTGTAACCACATGAGCTTTTAAGAGCATTGCCTTCTAGCCATGTGTGGGGCATCTGAGGAGGGTGGATATAGGGGTTAGAGAAGAAAAAAGCATGACTCCCCTAAAGGGGGTGTTAAATCTTGACAGTCTCTTTGAATCTGAAGAACATGACGGGTGATAAATAGCAAGGTGAGTGTGGCACAGAGAGCAGATATGATGCACTGGACTTGGGCGGGAACTCCAGATTTGTACTTATTAGGTAATAGAAAGACTGGCTTAGAATCAGTTTTATTTAATGAGAATGTATCTGTGGTTTTATTTATATCAATCTCTGCTTGCACCATCCAAAGCATTTAGCTTCTTATGAGCTCTTTTCCAATGCTAATATTTATTGGCACTGACATTAGACAAGAGTTACTTCTGCAGAAAAGTAACTTAGCGAGGCTTGAAAAATGGGGTCATGGAGTCCTAAAATTTCAGAGCTAGAGAAACTTTGGAAATTGTCTAATGCAAACTCATCATTTTAAATACAGGAAACTGAGGTCAAGAAGGACTAAATTGCCCAAAATATATATAGATATGATCTTCTGGAAAATTATTTTTTTCTCTTTTCCATTAAAGAATTGTTGAGCATTTTTCTGGTCTTGAACTTCCTTTTGGACAGATTTCAGCACACTGTAATTGTGATTGTCACCAAAAAGTTGAAAAGATTCATTTATGTTCAAGGAAAAGAAATGCAGATAGACTAAGTAATTTTCATAAGATTGAAGGCTACTTTACAAGCCAAAAACATCAAACATTAGAAGTACTACCTTTTGACAAAGTAATTATTTTAAAATAATACTTGATGATTGTTACTAAATTCACAGAACAATTAACATGTTTCTGAATCAGCAAAATAAAATGAAATATTTCAGCAACTATCTATTTAACTTGGTGACGTCCCAACAGGTCAAATCTAAACATAGTTTTCAATGGCTAAAGTTTGTTTAATGGGAAAACTTATCCAAAGAGAAACATTTGTTTCATGTGTAGTGGGGAATTATCCATCTGCTATTAGGTTGGTAGTGAATGCCAACAGTTTTGCAAAAGTTTCCACTGGCTGGTTATTGTATCTGAACCCAGTGAAGGAAATACTTGAAAAAGAAATCAATGGGGGTGGGTCAATCACTTAAAAATGCTACTTTGGCAACAACTTATGTTCGGATTGGGTAGTTCAACAAACGAATAACATTTTTTGTGTCTTGGATGTGCCAGATTGGATGCACAAATATAGTTCCAGCAAGAGTGAACTGGCTCAGTAAATAGCATACTCTAAATAATAAAACTGTTTGCAGAAGTGACTGTTATCAGAAGCATTCCCAAGGTGCGCAATAATTATTTATGTTACTTGCAGCCCTACAATCATCACGAGAACAGGCACATTAATTCTTTGCTCCTGCAGTCATTGTCTCAGTGGTAAATATTAGTTAGATTGAAGTATGCATCATAAACTTTTATGTTGAAAGGTGAAGATTGGAGACACTGTTCATTAAAAATTTTCATTTTACAATCAAAGCAACTCAGGCAAATAAAACAAATGTGTTTGCCGAGGTTGTAGAACTGCTTGCAACACGTGCAGTTCGTCCTTCATATTAGACTGTAAAGGTGAAATGAGGCTGTCTCAGTCTCTACCATATTCCTTAATGCAGCCTATAAAATTGGACTATAAAGTGAACAAACATGCTTTTTTCCCCAAACAAGACAAGGTGGAAGGGCAGCTCATAGGAATGTTGTTAAGAACTGACAGACAAGACAAGGAATATACACACAGTGGTTTAGCATACCTATCAGAAGTGAAAATTCTAATTGTTCAGTTTACCAAATATAAGTGTGCACTGTGAGTAACTTTGTTAAAGGTAACAGTATGTAATATAACAGCCACTGCTAATTCCTATCATTTTGTTTTGAAAGCCTGTATCATTATTGTTTCTGTGTTGTTTTGTTTTTGTCTATGTTGTTGTTATTTTGTTATTTTTTCTCTTTAAAATAAAAACATGAAAATTCTACATATTTCTGTATACTTTGAGAATATGTGTTTACATGGAAAACACTTTAGTAGGTGAGTTACATATTGCCAATTTTGTATTTTCGAGGGATTTCATTACATATGTACAGTATTGCATTTCTTATGCCTAAAATCTTCATGGAGAGAAAATTTACAGAGGAATTTAAAATTTGAATGAGACAAATTTTACCTAAAATCCCTAGTACTCTAGCACTCAGAATCAAAATATTACTCAATAATATTTATAGGACTTCTGCTCTTGATATAAAGTAATATCACATATATGGCATCACTATATTTTCTCATATTCAAGTAATCCTAAAATTCTGAATCTTAGTAATTCAAACTTCCTATTTTTAATGTCAATCATAAAATACACATGACATTCATTAATTAGTACTTCAAATGAACTTATTCTGTCTTCTAAAAAATTACAACCCAGACTTTAGTTTTAACTGAAACATCATTCTAGCCATCTTCTATTTCTTTTACACAGGCATATTCATCTGTATGCTATATGAGGCAGTCATGTCAGTTACCATAATTATTTTATGGAGAAATGAAATATAGCTGGTAGATAAACTTGAAATATGAGCATCAGAATTATTTTAAATGAAATATTTCATAATCTATAAGTATAGAGTTTATAAAACTAATAAATAAAGCTCTTAAGAATTCATTGATTAAAAAACAGAACTCCTTCAATAAAAACACAACTATAAAGTTTTATTTATTCTCTGTTTCGAAACCTCTCTGGTTATATCTAGGCAAGGATGGGTATTATCTATTTTTCTCTTTGAAACGAATGTTCACGCTGTTCTAACGGTTGTAACTGTGATGTTGTGATTTGAATCTTAAATGGTCTACAAAGACCCACATGTTGAAAACTTGGCAGCAGTATGCAGAGGTGGGACTTGGAGGAAATAAGTGGATTATGAAGACTCTGACATCACCAATGGATCAACCCACTGGTAAGTTTATAATTTGGCAGGTTATTTGGAGGTGGTGGAGACACAGGAGGTGGGAACTAAATGAAACTAAATGGGTCAATAATGGGGACATTCCTTTGGGGACTATATCTTGCCTCTGTCTTCTTTCTCTGGATATTTTCTGCTTCTCTTTGCACACTGGCTACCATGAATTGAGCAACTACCTCTTCCACATGCTCTGGGTGACATTAAATTAGGTTTTGCCTGTATCAGAAAGTCATGGAACCATAGACTGCCACCTCTGAATCCATGAATCAATACAAATTTTTTTTAACCCATTTTTCTCAGATATTTTGTTGTGACAAGAGAAAGATTTTCAGGGAACACAGAAAAATCCAACAATATGCCTTCAAATTTCAAAAACTGAAGCTTTCAGAGTTGAAGATATCAGTGTATTATTAGTAGTGTTACAAATTTCTGATCAGATATAAACTGCTAATGTCATTTTATGGGCATATACATAATTTTCTTTTGCTGGTTAGATTTGCATTTTTAATTTCTAATACAATAATATGCATTTCCTTTTGTCCACTGTAAAATAAAGAGATTAAAACACTTTTAGTCTCTGTGTATGTCACTTTTCATTAAATAGTTTTTATTATGTCTTTCCTAATAACATGAAAGGTAATAATGGAAAAGGTGCTATAATTTGTCCCCCACAGTTCTTATGATTGGTATGTAATATCTGTCAGACATAGACATAGCCAATAACTTCCATGCCTGACATAAAGTGGACCTTTTGATATGAAATGTCTCAAATTTATTCTTTAACAATGTACTTAAAACCTTTTTATATTTTAATCAAAGTTTAGTCATGGCAACTGATATTTCAGAAGACTTGCTAGTCCAAGCACAACCTGCACATGTCACAAACTGAGTGTCACCCTCAAAGTATAACAGGATGTTGATACAGATACTTAAGGAATAATGTCCAAGATCTATATACTAACGAATGAAAGAATCTATAGCCTATAAAACACAAATAGCAATTTTTCCATAAATACAGATATTGGAATTGCATTATTTAGGGCTCACTAGAGGAACAGAAGTAATATGAGATACAGTATATGTATTATTATACAGGAGACATTTTAGGTGGGCTTAAAGGATCAAAGAGAAGCTCCAATGGCCATCTGCATAGCCAAAGGTAGAAGAATCTAAAATAGCCATTTCCATACTCAAGAACCAGAAAATCTGGTAGCAGCCACAGCTTGAAGACCTGGAAGCTCATTGTAGAGTCACTGGTGTAAGTCTGTGTTGGACAGCCAGAGTCACTGAGCGAAGGTTCAAGAGCCTATGCTGGAAGCCTGATGGAACTGGATATGAAAAACCAAAGGCAATGACAAGGACTCCAGCTCCTCTAGAGAAATGGGGCAGGTCTCATCTTCCTCTCTCTTTTTGTTCTATCCAGGGTACAAGTCCACTGGTTGATGTCACCAACATCAAGGGTAGGTCTTCCATGCCCACTTTGTTTTCTACCTATCAATCTTCCACAGACACACCCAGAAATTCATTGATCTTGTAGGTGGCTTTTACTCAAGCCATGTTGATTTTTTTAGTTCCTTTCTCAACACTGAGACACAATATCCAACACCCACAACCTAAAAGAGGACAGGTTCTTTTTGGCTCAGGTTTTTACATTTTACACAGCTGGTCCCAACACAAGAAATCATGGTGGAAAGGCCTTGGTGGAGTAAAGCTGTTCACCCATTGGCAACCTGGAAGCAGAATGTCAAGGGAGGAGCTAGGAAGAGACATGCACTCTTCCATGAAACATGCCTCTTCTGACTAGACATCAGCTCCTAACAGTAACCCAGCTATGAGGCTCCCATAATCCAATCACCTGCAAAAACATGAGGTTCTGAGGGTCATTTTAGACCTAAACCACAGCATTCCACTCCTAGCCCCCAAAAGACTCCTGTACATCTCTTTAGGAAAAATGCATTTAGTCTATCTCTATGAATGACAAAAATTTTAACAGTTCCAGCTTTGTTGACATCTCCAAGTTCCAAGTCTCCTATGAAACTTGAACTCTTATCTTTGTGTCCCTGGAAATGCCCCAAAGAAGTGGTAAACTGCACACACACAATGGCATCCCCATCCCAAAAGAAGGAGTGGGGGATAGAAGCCAATGAGGCTAAAGCAAGACTGAAACCCAGCAGGGAAAATATGAAATCGTGCAGCTCCGTATGCCACACCTGGGGCAACTTGTGATGAGATGTGGACTCCAAAGGTCTTGTACAGTCCTACCCATGTGGCATTGCATGGTCAGTGCACTCATGACTTCTCTCTCTCTCTCTTTTTTTTTTTTTAGTCTTTTTTGAGACAAGGGCTCAGTATGCAGTTCAAGCTGGCCTTGAGCTCACTTTGTAGCACAGGCTGGTCTTGAGCTTGCAATGATCCTCCTGCCTCAGCTTCCTGTGTGTTGGGATTATAGGCATAAGCTACCGCACTAGGCTCATGACTTCTCTTGAACTGATTTTGCTCATTTATTTTGGCTTTTTTCAGAAATTCTGTTTCCAGTGTATCCAAAATCCCAGGTCACCACTAAATTTTTGGCTTCACTTTCATAGTTTTATGCACTACCCCCTTGGGGACACATTGCTTGGCCTCTCAGGCCTTTTCTGAAATCTGAATGCAAGCTTCAGTGGCCCCACAACTCTTGCATTCTACCTGCACATTAAATAAGCTCCGTGTGGATGCAAACCAAGTCTGCCACTGGCTTCAGCAGTACGTAAGCCCTTTGATTCATGGTTGTAGAGCCCTAATATGGCAAGATGGTTGAAATTACCTGGGAAGTGAATTTTTCAGAGAGTCCTTTCTAAATTGTGTGTCTTGCACTGTTGTATCCTTGATCTCATGAAGGGAGGGGTCTTACTGCTTCATCACATCCTTTCAAGCCACTTTTCCTATTGTCTTGATGTAGAATACTTGGCTTCTTTTAACATTAATCTTTTCAACAAACAAGCCCTTTTCTGCTCTAACTTTACAGGAGCTTCATTTCTGGTGAAACTCTAAACTTTTAAACAACCCAATTCTGTCATTTGTTCTTGATTACAAATGTAGAGCTTGCTATAAACCCTAAAGTGCCTATGCCTTAATCTTAATTCTGGTTGCCTTGAAATTTCCTCCACCAACTTAATTACTTCACCAATATTTACTGGGTCTCCTGTCAAGTAGAACAGCACATTGCCATAATGTATAACAGATTTTATTCCAGAGAAAACACATATGGTTGCGAGCGCGGTTGTCTATAGAGTCCTTGTTCCCACCTACAGCCTCCTGAACTTGGTCTTTACTATCTGCCTTTTTATAAGTATTCTTGTCTTCTGTGCTCCCAGTCAGAATCTCCTGTTAAACTCAGCCTACAACATTATAGGAATTCTCTCATCAACAGCTCCAAATTTTCTAAACCAAGTCTAAAGGTTTTTGAATCATATGGTCAGGTGCCACCTTGCTTCTCTGATACCAAAATCTGTCTTATTTACTTTCTCATCATTGGCATGCAATGTATGATCCCCACAGGTTAAAGAAGGTAAGATTTATTTCGGTTCACATTTAAGTCCCATTGGCTGGCTTAACAAAGAAGGAGCATGTCGGAAGGGTAGGGTGGAGGAAAAAAGCTTATGTGAAGGAGATTGGGGAGCAGACAGGGAAGGGAAAAGCTGGGGTGGAGAGATATGCCCTTCCAAGTCATCATCACAGTGACTGGTTCTTCTGACCTCCTAACAGAAAGTCAGCCATAATGTCCCATAATGCAATCACCTTCCAAACACTTGCGGCTCTGGGGACCATTTCAGAGCTAAACTATAAACTGACATATTACATTAATGATAGCAACAATTATATATGAACATCTCATATAAATAATATGTCTACATAATCTTTGTCCCTTTTAGCATTTCAGTAAGTTATTAACTTTAGTACACATTATATTACTGAAAGGTGTTATTAAAATATGCATGGTTTAGTTTTTTTTATCAGATGTATAAAACCATGAAACTATCATGTACATCAGTTTATCTAAAGATGCTTTTTGGTCAGTAAAATTTTGCACTGTAGCAAATTTCCTTAAAGTCACATTTTAATTAAAGCCAAGTTTTCTATGTATATCTTGAGTCAGAGAATAACTTGGCTGCTTACCAAACTTTCTTCTTCATTCTTTTAGATGCACGGAATGTCTGTACTATCCTCGTGCTCAGAAGTCAGACATGGCCACTTGGCTGGACTTGTCCAGTAGAGTACAGGTGATCGTGCTGCACCTCCCCCTCCTGGGTCCATGAGGCTCTCCTCACCCTTCATCCTCCTCTACCTCATGCAACCTAGTTGTCACATGTCAGTACTCAGGGTGTGCTCAGGATTTTTAAACTGTGTGCTACAGCTGTCAGACTTTCTTCTAGCATTGGACCGGAAGGAATTTGTGGAGAAGTTCTAATGACCCATCTGCTGCTCTAAACACACATTGCTGTCAAGGTAAAATCACACTAATGTTGAGTTATCACTTATGTCCTCGAGAATTACCCAAGCTATGACCTACCATTATAACTGCAAAGGCAAACAGAGGGTAGCCATGATTTATAAAAAATATTTAGAAATTAAAATATAACTTAGGTAATGGACAACTTAGATAATGGGTCGATCACTTCATTCAAGAAAGTCATGATATGCTGAAGTTCTTTTTCAGTCATGCACTAGGAAATTTTTTACAATTTAGATGAATATTAGTGAAAATGCAACATAAATATGTAACAGATGATTATATATCATAATGAGTCTGAAATATTTACTTTTTGATCTTTTTTATTTTAAAGAGAATAATAAAAGAACAGTAGCAAAATATCAACATAGATAAAAACAAAACAAAACAAAAACATTAAAAAATAATACAGGGTTTCAGAACAAAATGATAGAAATTAACAGTAGATGTTACACGTTGAAGGTAACAATATGTACCTTTTGATCTTGTATAATAAAAACTTATTCACCCCTTTGCCTTGGTTTTCTTGTTTGTTTTTTGTGCTGGGGATCAAAACTAGAGCCTTAAGCAAGCTAGGAAGTATTCTACCACCAAGCCACATCTTTGCACACCTGATTCTTTTTTTAAACTATAATTCATAATGCAATTTAAACATATTGAGCTAAAAGGATCGCTATATTAGTATTAAATTTCAGGAAAGTGAGAAACAAGATGTATGCAGAGGTATGGAAAATATATTACTTATTATAGAAATAAGGGTTGTGAACCTTAACTTCACAGATAACTTGCAGTGGCTTCTGCTTTGGTTATTTAAGCACATTATAGAAAACTTGTTATATGTTCAGCTTTAGTCTGGTACCATTTGTTATCCTATCTCCCTTTTCTTGTGGGTAGAGCGACAGTACACCAGAGAGGAAATTAAAATTGCAGTGATATAGGTAAATATTATAATTTTCTTGCTGAGGATGCACATCCATTTTGAGTTCAAACCCAGCTTGGGTAATTTAATGACTGTATGAGACAGTATCTCAAAATATAAAAATTATTTTTATTTGGGTGTAGAGCTGACTGTGTGAAGTCAGTGGGATTTAGACCTACTGTCTTAATTACTTTTCCCATTACTGAGACAAAATACCCAATACCCAAAGTGAAAAGAGGAAAGGTTTGCTGTAGCTCACAGTTTGATGAGGTTTCATTTCATAGTCAGTTGGCTCCAAGCAAGGTGGCATGGCAGAGGGGCATTGCAGAAGAGAAACAGTTCATGGCAGGAAGAAGACAGCAAAGTATCAAAGTAGTGAAGAAACAGCCTGGCCTTTTCTGTTCTTTTACATCTATCCAGGATACCCATTCTTTGGGTGGTGCCACCCATGGTAAAGGTGGGCCTTCCCATTAGACACACTCAGAACTACTGTGCCAAACAAATCAGTGGACTAATTTAGTGATCACACAATTTTAATCCCAGCATCTCACGCTTAACCTCAGTACCACACACCACAGATCCAACCACCTTCAAAAAACCCTACTTATGAGTCCATGAAGGAACATCTAGACCCAAGCCATAACCCTCAGCATACCCCCAAATTGGAGAATGTACACTAGAACATTTCCAGAGGCAATAAGATAGTCAAATCATAAGGCACTTGAAAATATTTGAGTAATGAAAGGTATAGTTTACTATATAAAATTAATTTAGAAAATTCTCAAACAGTATAATATATTCATGATAACAATAGAACTTATATTTGATACTGTGATCAGGAAGCGATATGACATGATGTGGTGGCGTACACCCATAATCCCAGCACTTGGGAGGCTGAGGATTATTTTTTATTTCTTTTTCAATTTATTTTAAAAAATAAAAGAAAGAAAACATATTTAAAAAGACATCCATTTATAAAATAGCATAAGAACAATACAAGCAATACAGTGTTACAGACAAAGTGGTAGGAAATTATCAGTTGTTGTATTACGTATTGATATCTTCAAAGTGGTTTCTCAGGAAAACAAATAGAGACATGCAAGAGTGATCAAATAATTCATCATTAACTGTTCCTTTCAGTAAAGTGATAGAAGTCAGTAGTACAACTATGTTAGCTATCCTATATATACATACATACATAATTTCCCTTTCTTTCATTTTTCTTTTCCCTCACTCCAGTTGCTCTTTAGTTTTGAGAATGTTCTTTTCATTTCACAGTATCTGTCATACCTCGTAATTTTTATTCACTCTTTCAGGTTCTTACACTAGTGAGGCTGAGATTTAGACTAACCTGGGTTGCCTGGTGTGTTCAACAGCCTGAACTACATATCAAGACCCTGTCATTTAAACAATGTTTTAAATTTGATACAATACCATTTGGCAAGTCTTGTTATTTCCTGAGCCATTGGAGACATACTTAGGAATTTGCTGCCTGGACCTATCTCTTGAAGTCTTCATCCTGTGTTTTCTCCCAGAAGTTTGGAAGTATGAGGTCTTAAATATGTGTGTATACACACACACACACACACACACACACACACACACACACACTGGAGTACTACTTAGCAATAAAGAAGGATAAACTAGAGACAGTTCTAAGTAAATATGTACACTTTGAAACCACACTCAAGTGAAATAAATCAGACACACCTGCCTAAATATTGCAGTTTCTCTGATGTGAGAAACTAAAAGCGTAAATAAGTATAAAAATATATAATAGATATTGTGAAAGAGGAAAAAAATGTTCAAATGCAAAGGGAAATGAGGATGCAGATGGGAAGGAGGAATGGAAAAGAAAAAATAAGAGAAGAAGGGTAACATGGAAGCAAAGCTTTGTACATAAGGAGGGTAAGAACAGGGGAAAAGAAGAATGAAGATAGGTCATGCACAGGTGCGAATTCCCTATGATGCACCTGATCATTATCTAAATTGCATGCAAAAAATCTAATTAGCTAAAACTTTAGCAAATGTTCACCATGGTAACAAACGTTTTGGGCCTTAGATTTAGGCCTTTGATACATTTTGAATTGATTCTTCTGCAGCGTGAGAGAAAAGGGGTCCACTTTCAATGCTCGTTGGTCTATAGATTCAATTCAGTAACTAGCAAAATACCAGTGAGATTCTTCCTAGAACTAGAAAAGTGTCCTAGGACTCACATAGAAAAGTGAAAGACCTGAAATAGACAGAGGAGAACCGCAGGGAAAGAACAGATAGAAATATCATGATACCTGACTTAAAAATATACTACAAAGCCAAGTAACAAAGCATCATAGTTTCATAGCATATAACTTGACACATAGAGCCACGGAATCGAACACAGAAGGTGGAAATAAACCTATACAGCTACAGCCGTCTGATTCTTGACAACATGCCAGTGTGGGAAGAAACGAACCTCCCTAGGGAATGGTTCTGAGAAAACCAGATAGCCTTATGTAGCAGTCCAGCACAAGCAACTTGTGTGCTTTTCTCTCTATATGTTTTGAAGGTCATCTGCTAAAGTTTTAATTGAACTGACCAATTATACTCTGAAGCTTTCTTTACAATAACATCATGGCAGCCTTTTTTGTTCTGTTCAAAAATAAGAAAATTATTGGTTTTTAAATTACTGACATTTTATTTTATAAGGTATATTTACTATTTTAGTCTTCTAGTCTCCAAGAAAACAAGTTATTAGTGCTAGAACATCCTATATATAAATTGAAACTTCAAAGAAAATATTTCTATCACAAGCACTGTTTTCACAAAAGACTATTTAGCCATGAACTGTGTTCCATTATGTCAGAATAGCTAGGGTATATGAATTTTGTGCTATTTACTCTAAGTGGTTAAAGTTAATCACAAAACAATTTGATTAAATGGAGCTTTGCACAGTGGATATATCCCCATATTCTAATGTTCAGACATTATACTAAGATGTTTGAATTGAGCAACAGAGGAAAAAAATAGAATAATACATGAGGAAAAGAGATGTAGGCAATGACAGAGAGAGAGAGAGAGAGAGAGAGAGAGAGGAGACTATAACATTACTTTGAAATAAGCAAAAAACAAAACAAGCCAAAACAGAACAAAGTAAAAGAGGCAAATGGAAATATTAGATGAAAATAAATTCTACAAAGAAACAGGATCCCATGGAGAAAAGAAAAAGACTTTAATACAAGGTTAGTCAATGGCTTGACCCATTTCTACCCCATACCAGTTTTATTAAAGCAAAATAATATTAGTAATTTGAATAATAAAATATAAAGTATAAATCATTTGTACAAAGTCTTTTAAAAATCTAACTTTAGAGTTTAAATATGTCTCTTATAATACTATATTTTCATACATAAGAAAATCTTAGATTACAAACACTGTAGCACATCTCTTTTTAAAAGGTAATGGCAAAATGTGTTTAATCTTGACTTCTTAAATATCCATGTCAGTTTTTAAAATATATAAAATGTTCCACAAAACACACAAATTTAGTGTCTCCTTATGAAAAGCATTCAATCAGTTCCCTGCGGGTCTCCATTTCAGGTAGGCTTCTCTGTGAGAACCTTCTTGTCTTAACTTTGTTTCCTCACTAGTGCGGTGATGGGTAGATTTGACCTAAAATGCCGCCCTGTTGATAACTCTGTTATGCCTCTCTCCCATCAACTCAATATTCCAGCATAAAGAAATTTTGTTGTTTGGTGCAAACTCATGAGCTCAGCCTAGCAAGAATACCAGAGTTGAAATACACTTAATGTTCTGCAATCTTCAGCTTGCTTCTCAGGGACTATTTTAACATTGGCTAAAGTCACATAGGTGGGCCTGAATTACTGAGCAGGAACACTGCAAACATATAATCCAGGACAGTGCGTGAAAGGGTCGCTAAGTGAGCCTGTCAGCGCAGCCATTCTGGCACAAACAGCTTCTGCTCTGCACACTCTTAGCATTTTCCTATGTCTTTTTCTCTAAGCCAACAAACATCAAGTCGACCGCATCCCCTCTAATGAAATATTTTTAATAATATTTCTTTTTTATTTTATTATTATTATTTTTTATTTTTTTTAAATAAAAGTACAAAAACATATTAACAAACAGACACCAATTAGCATAAAAAATAGTAAAATCACAACTGATCTATAGACAAGGTGACATGGTCTCAACAGTAGTTATTGCTTTATCCATTGATATCTTCGAAGTGTAAATCTATGAACCCATATACAGACATGCAAAATTGGTCAGACCATTAATCCTCTCAACAATCAGCTTTGCTGGTGTATACTTTGAAGGCAACAAAATCAATTCAATCTGCATGTGCAGTTGCATGGTTTGGAGACAAGATGCATGAGTCAAGTTGTGAAATCTTTCCCTAATTCTGAGACGTTCATTCACAGTTCTTTGTTGAAATGACTAAGGCCCTGGACTAGCAAACTTGATGTGATTTTATTCTTTAGATCGGTTACATATTCATAGCAAAATTGAACAAAATGTAAAATTTCCCACATCCCCCTCCCCCATTCAGGGGTAATCTCTTGCGTTATTAGCATCTGCCACCATTGTGTTATATTTGTTGCAATGGGCAGGTCAGCCCTGATGCACCATTATAATCCCAAAGCAAATCTGAGCCTACTCTAGCCTAGGGTTTACTCCTAGTGATGTGCACACTAAAGGCTTTCACAGATGCATAAAATGCATCCACCATGACACTACCCAGGCAGTTTCAGGGCCCTGGACTTTTCCTGTGCTTTCCATGGTCATCAATTTCTCTGTCAGCCACTGAGTTTTAAAGTGGCTCCGTAGTTTTGCCGTGTTCAGAATATCCTATTGTTGAAATAATATGGTATACAGCATTTTCAGAGTGGGTTCTTTCACCAAGATATATGCATTTTGATTTCCTGCTTTTTTGTGTTTTGTAGCTCATTTTATTTCAGTGCTGGACATTCCCTGTCAATATGTACACTGATTTATTCAGGTATTCTCCAACTGCAGGCCATCTTGGTAATTCCATGTTTATATGACTAAAAATAATATATATTAAAGTGCCTAATTTTATTGCTAAAAATTAATTGCTTCTGTTGTAAAATTTCATGTACATAGATTCATCAATTTTGTCTGTTTTGTGTTCTGTCTCAATTGCTTAGTATAATATTTTATGGCTCATCTAGACAACACTTACATATATCTTGTTTATCTATCATATTAAAATCTAGTAATAGATTGTATAATCTATTATCTATTGTCTAATCTCAATAGATATTTGAACTGCTTCCATTTTGTTGACATGATGAATAAAGATAACACACATTTTTATACAGTGCTTTTGAGAGTTACATTTTTTTTTTTTTTTTTTGTCTTTTTGAGACAGGGTCTCACTATGCAGTTCAGGCTGGCCTTGAGCTCCCTTTGTAGCCCAGGTTGGTCTCGACAATCCTCCTGCTTCAGCATCCCGAGTGCTGGGATTACAGGCGTGCACTACCATGCCCAGCCTGAGAGTTACATATTTAATCCTGTTAGCTATGCACTTCAGAATGGTACTACTGAATCATCTTACATGCATATTTTTAACTATAAAAACTGTCAAACTATTTTCTAAAATGATTCCACCAGGAACATAGAAAATTTCAAATTGCTAAACATCCTCTTCAACAGAAAAGATTTATAATTGAATGGCATATGGTCCCTCTTTAACAATTTTTAGCTGTCCCCTTTTAGCATGCCAAAAAGAATGTTAAATAATATGAACAAGAAACAAAAGACTTAAGAAATATGATACTTATAAAATTGAAACAATCTGACTTGGAAAAAAAAAACCACTTGTAAAGCAAATTTTGCACCTATCCCTCCTGGGCAGATGAGCTTACACAGGTGTCTGAAATTTGTACAAAACAGATACCAAAAAATCTATTCCTAAATGTAAAACTGATTCCTATTAAATTAAATAAGAGATAAAATGTGTACATAAACACAAGTGAGTATAATTGGTGAATATCATATTGTTAGGAATAAGATTTGCTACAAAATATTGTAACGAAAGTCCTTTCTATATAATTATCCTATTGTGAATTAATTTTCCTGGGACTTTATTGACTCCGATCCTTAGCTCTTGTTCACAATATTTGAGCTCTCAAACTATGTAGTAACTCTCACCACCCCGGCAAATGTTGGTAGGTCCTTTCCCTATAAATTTAGCCACCCTATATGGCTACTTCTTTGTTGTATTTCCATTGCAACCGTCTCATTACGTTCCTTAATCCCACGTATCTTTTATAGTTCAAATATTGCCTGCATATTTTAAGATCATGCGTTAAAGTAAGCAGAATATAACCTAAATGTTGCCATTTATCTTTTTTGTTACCAAACTTTTGACAGTATATTTCTCCCAATTTTGACAACATATTTTCCAATAATCCAATAGAGAAAAAATTGATCTGAAAAATAATTCAGACATACACTGTGATACTGTGTATGTCTGACATACTGTGTATGTCAAAGATCCACATACCGATGACTGGATGGATGGATGTGTACAGGTATGCTATACTTAGATTCTCTCACTTGAATGGTGGTAAAGTTCATTCTATGCACTCTTTAATTAATTCATACGTCATACCCTTTTAAAACTATGTCCAATAAAAAGTACTGAGTCTGAATATTCATCAAAATGCTCATATCTACTAGTATTTCTTAAGAATTGAATGGCTACATAAATTTAGAAGTTGAGCTGAAGATGGAACATAACTTCTGAAGGATTAGTAGCAACTCTGAGACAGCACAGATTATTTATGGACATCACAGTACCTTTAGCCCTTAGTGAGGACAGTACCGAAAGAGTACACCAGAGCACTGATGAACAATATGCAGTGGCATTCCAGGGGTTCTTTAGATGTTTTTAAGCATTATTCAGTTATTTCCCTCACACTCTTCATACATATTTTGGAGAAACACGACATTTTATTATTGTGTTTTGTATTGCTCTGAGGAAAAAAAGTAATACATCATTAAGTGATACGATCTTTATCTTTAAAAAAATTTTTTTCTGAGGTAATTGTACCACTGATTTCTAACGGTTCATTGAAAGGAATAGATAATGCATATATTGTTTGATCAGTCTTACATGCCTATATCCATCAATCTGAGCAATCTGGTTATCTGAAGATAACTATATGCAATATAATAGCCATTGTTAATTTCCTATCATCTTGTTTGGAAATTCTATATAATTTTTATAGGTTCTTTTCTTCTCTTCATACATTGTGACATTCTAAATCAAAAAAGATACGTGTATGATGGATGGAAATTATCTGGAAAAATGCACACAACTTAATCCTATCTATACAAAAGTTTCTTTAGAAAAGACTTCAAATAATGCTTTACGACAGAATGAAGAAAAGAAACAGGAACACAGACACTTTTATTAACCATAAATCTTTCTTGTTAAAAGTACAAGGAAGGAACGGGAAACCTCTACGCTGTCATTAGGTAGGTGCTGGCAGAGTTTAATGCTTCTAGTAGCAAATAATAACGTAAGAAAATACTTGCACAGAGCTAGATTTTGAACTTTGGCCTTGAAAAAGTTGTAGTCTTGTACCCTCAAGTTGCATAACGAGAAACACTCAATAAAAGCAAAATTTGGTTCACATGTAGCCATAAATTTAGTATTATTGAGTGTGCCCCTATTTTTACAGTAGACAATTATCATTTGCTATTGTCTCACTGACTTTCATCTTGAACTTTTTGCTTGTTCTTCCACAGTAACTTGTATTTGAGTTCATTTTTTGTCCTACAAGTAAAAATCTATGTTAAATACTAGCAGATCCTTGTGTTGCTGGTCAGTCAAACGTGCTTGATTCTGTGTGTGTGTGTGTGTGTGTGTGTGTGTGTGTGTGTGTGTGTGCACATGTTCCTATACAGGCCCCCAGGTGTGTTATGTTCTAAACCAGACTTTCAAAATATCTCTTTTGGTTTAGCAATTCAGATTTGAGTAAATATTATAATTCTGAATATGTTTAATTATGTCTTAGATAAGTTTGGAGATAAAAGGATAGGCATGGCACCTCTCTGGTGGGTGATTTTTCTGCCACTATATTGTTCTCCAACTGACAAGGCATTTTGACCTTAATATTTGATCTTGAATGGATGGTGTAGCACAGGTAAGCCATACATTGCATTACTATATACTAAATAGTTTTTCAAAGGAACTAGCTATTGCAAGGCCTATTATTTATGCTAATTGATCCCAGCTGAGTTTGGAAGGCAGCCTGGCCAGAAAGTCTTCAAAGACTTGCCAACAGGCTGTCAGATTTGATAACTCACACCACTCTGAACTTGGCGCAGAGAGGTCAGTTACAGAGTGAACACTGAACCCCACCCCCATATCCAAGCCTGCTTAAAAATGCAGGAACGCTGCCAGCTGACTTGCAAGCAACTAGGTTTTCAACTTTGTTTTAAGAGGCTCATGTTTTCTTGGAACTAGGGATGGGCTGGTAAGCAATGAAAAGACATTCCCATGTGGAGCTACAGAGCAGATGGAACTGTCCTGTGTGCTTTGAAGCATCTGTTTTTATTAAAACATGGTCTATGTATCAGCCTAAGGATGTAGGATGAACTGGCGAAATAACAGTATAAAATTATGCTTATTTTATGGACTAACTGAATATATCTCTGCCGTTGTTTTTGATTGTTTTATGTTATATTAATCTTTTTTCACATAAAGTTCCTCATTTACAAAATACACAAAACTGTTGCTGTTCCCCATTATCAAAACGTCAGTGGAATGACCCTTAGAGAGAGTAATTGGCAATATAAAGTTGTAAACACCATGAAAGAAAGAAAACAATATTTGTCTTTTCATTGGTATGGCTCCTTTGTTTAACAAAAGCCCTCGGCTCACACAGGGGCATCAAGAAATATTTGTTGGATGAATACAGAAGGAAAGAGATAACTGCATGAATGACAATCTAATTCAATGTTTCTATCGTTCTCTTTGTTTAATAAACTCTGACGCTATTTTTGCTTTTCAAGGTACCTTGGCAGGAGAACCCATCATTTTCTGAGAAATCTTTACTGACAGCTTCCCTAAATTTTTAGTGAAAAGATTTAAAAATTGAGAAGATGATTTTAGGTTGAAATATTTTTAGTTTTTCATTTTCTAATTATGAATATATGCCACTTCTTCATATTTTTACCAGCATATTTAAAATTTGGCTTATACAACAATGGATTAGAGATGACTACAAATTATTTGTCCCTTTTTATTGATATGAGGGATCTATGCCTCTTCCCCTGGAATGCTGACAGACGCTACATGACCCATCACATAATCCTCACACTAGGTGTGGTGGTACATGCCTATAACCTCAGAATTCTGGGATACTGATGCAGAATTGGAAATTCGAGCTCTGCCTGGGCAAATAGGTAGCATAGCAAGACCCTCTTTGTAAACTGAAATAAGTGAACAAATAATTACACTGGAGACATAGCTCAAACATAAAAATGCATTTTCATTATTAAATACTATTTTCAGACATACAAAATATGCTTATAATAAATACTCTGAGAAAAACAAAATGTAATTCCAATTATATTATGACTTTTAAATATGATGCCTCTTAAGAGAAATATTGTACTCTACTACACATCTATGTTAAAAATTTTACACTTGCCAAGAATCAAATGGATTATAACCTCGTGATGCCTTTAAAATAATTAAAAATAAACTTCATATTTATAGATCTGATATTTAGATGTTTTTGAAATAGTTCAGACTTTATTCTAATGGCTATAATTACAGTGCATGCCACAGTGAAAACTAAAAACAAGTACACAAAACATTAGTTGATTACTAATCGTGTATTGAAAGCAGTAAGAGGTTCCAAAACATCAAATAAACTAGTTCTGATATTTCCGCAAGATAAATTTAACAGCTTCAGCTTCTTCAAGGTTTATCAAAATACGAAACGAAAACGTAGAAGTCTTTTCTGATGCCAAATCAGACCCTTGCAGGCTGAGGGAGGAGGCCACTTCACACATGGAGGCGGGGGTGCTCCGGGACTGTGGTCTGGAGTGGAACAACGGACCCAGCTTGCACGCACTCCTGCTGGTGAGATCTAGGCTGGCCAGTGTGTCCGAGTGGGCTCTGGGAATAGGGGCTGCCACTCCAGCTGCACGCTGACTGAGGGGGAGGGCAGGCCCCAAGCCCCTCATGGCCCTCCCAGCCTACCCCGAGGTGACTGTGTGAGCATGCGCAGAAGCACAACACTGTGAAACGCAGGTGACCCAAAGACCCGCGGGCCACAGGGTCTCTACTGTGACCGTGCAGTGGGTGGCGTTTGTTTGTCACATCTCTAGCGTTCCCAGAGCAACAGCTGATCGGATGACTAGCGTTCCAGCTGAACTTCACTAGGTGTAGCCTCCCTTCTGTGCCTTCAAGTGTACTCCTTGTAATTTTTAGCTATTGTAATGTTTAAAAATGCACTGAGTTTGAGTTAAAAACCAACTACCAAATGGATCCTCACATCAATCTACAGCCCAGTGGCTCCTGGAGGCCAGGTGCCCATGCACCTGAATCCTTTCTCAGTACTGAAAGTGAGTTGTGTGTGTGTGTTTTTTTTTTCTTTATAATAAAAAAGCTGAGTAATATTGCATAGGAGTACCAGAAACTGCCTCAGTGGAAACAGAAACTATTTACATTAGATAAAAACCTGGCTGCAGGCTGCGTCTGCACATGTACAGCATGGTGTGAGCACACTGTGACCAACCCATGGAGACAGCTTCTGGCACTCAGGACCACAGAGTTCCACGTTTGCTACCTGAGAGGAAAGCAGAGGGTGGAGAGGAGGCAGGAAGGGGAAGGGGGTTCTGGCTCACTTCTGGTTCTGGAGCTGATTGGATAGCCAATGCAGTCCTTCATAGAGCCCATCCCCACAGGTGGCCTGAATGCACCGGTTCCTGCAGCGCAGAGAGTGCAGCCCCAGCTGGTCTGTGATTTCAGCTGCATTCATCATGTTGGGGAGGTCCTGCTTGTTGGCAAACACGAGGAGAACGGCACCCCAGAGCTCATCCTTGGCCAGTGTCCTCATGAGCTCTTCACAGGCCTCGTTCACACGCTGCCTGCCATTGCTATCCACCACAAAGATTAAGCCTTGGGTGTTCTGGAGGTGGTGGCTCCACAGTGGCGGGATCTTGTCCTGGCCACCCACTTCCCACACGGTGAAGCTGATGTTTTTGTATTCGACGGTCTCCACATTGAAACCTATCATAGGAATGGTGGCCACAATTTCACCAAGCTTCAGTTTATACAGAATCATCATCTTTTCAGCAGCATCCAAACCCACCATGAGAATGTGCATTTCTTTTTTGCCAACAAGGCCCTTGAGGAGGTTCATGAAGATATTTCCTATGCTTGTGGATGCGTGGAAGTAACACTGGCCAGAGACCTCAGTGGTGGCTGCTCTGAGGCAGACATTGGTTTTGCTCCCATAAAAGATTTAGATTTTTAATAGAGTTTATTTCAGGAGCTTTTTAAAAGAAAGCATGACTATGGACTACTCAAATTTTAATGTATTGCATAACTATAGGCCAGGCATCAGGTAATTTCAGGTGGAATTCCCCTTGGCAAGTCATCATGCACAGTTACTTTATTTGTTACCAAATTCATTCAATGCTGAATTTATTTATTAAGTATTTTAGGAATACTTATGGGTTTAAGGTAGACTAGGGTCTATGCTTGGAGCATTTTTTCAACGTGAAAAATATGCAAAATATGCTGTGGATGGATGGATGTGCTGGCACATGTTGGTCATCTTAGGCCCTCTCAGCCTACCAGCTATTGACCAAACAGACAAGTTTGCAGCCAAAAACCAACAAGACAAGCTAGGGCCGCACTCTCTCTGCCACAGGAGCTGGTACATTCAGGGCTCCTGTGCCACCAGAGGTACAGCCTAGACTTTCTACCTACGTTAAAAACAATTTATCTTTTGAGCCATTTTACTCACATACAGTCCTACTGTCAAACGTTATGATTCTATCATAAGATCATGGAAAGAAAAAGTAAGTGACAAATTTCAAATTTTGATTATATAAACCTCACTTCATGCACGTTGCTGGATCAATTTATGTGGATTAATATTCCTTGGTTACCTGAAAAACTAGGAAAGTGTTAGTAAGTAATAGGGGTTCTTCTGCGCAACAGTTGCAACACGTGTTGCGTTCTTTCCTGTGTGACTTGCTTGAAGCAGTTCAGCCAGCTACTGGATTGAGAGTTAGTGTCTGATAGGAAGCTTATGCTGAAGCTGTAGGAAATACTACAACTCACCGCGGCTTCCTTTCTGTGCTCATTTGCTCATCAGCTGGAGTATGACAAATACGACTGTAGTGCACATGACAGAAGTTTATGTTTCTCTCTTTTATAAAGTGTCAAACAGTTTAAGGTGGAATCCACTCTTAGTTACGTTTCTCACTGCTGGGATAAAATACCCAATACCTATAAGTTAAAGGAGAAAAGGTTTGTGTAGCTCACAGTTTGTGGAGGTTTTGGTCAATAGCCGGCTACCAGGAAGGGTGGCGTGGCAGAAGGGCACTGCAGAGGAGAAACATTCAGGGCGGGACAGGGAAGAGCAGGCAGAAGGCAGCAAAGCTGCAAAGCTGCAAAGGCAGAAGCAGTACTCTGCCTCTCTCCGTCCCATCCAGGACCCCTGCCTTTCGGATGGTGCCACTCAGACACGTGCTAATTCCAATGAGTGGATTAGTCCACACACCATTAATCCCAGCATCACAACAGTAATTCACATTTACATATATCCTAGATCCAGCCACCTGCAAGCAACCCCACCTATGAATGCCTGAGGTCTTGAGGGGACATCTAGCTAGAAGCCATAATGGATCCCAAATATGACTGGAGTTAAGGCAATAGAAGTTTGCACTCCTTTCTTTTATAAAGTGCTAAGCAGTTCAGGTAGCTCCATTCTGTGATGTAAAAAGGCGACCAAATTTTCTTTGTTCTTTCATAAAGTGACCCTGATGCTTCCTAGAATGTGGACAGACAGTAAGAGGAAGAGGGAAAGAAGATGGCGCAGGTTTTCCTCTAAGGTCTCCTATCCTAAGGTATACGCTGAACTTTCCCTAGTGTCCTGATAGGTCTAAGACTGAAAAGGTTTGGAATGTAGTATTCTTTAATAGTATCTGTGTGTATGGAGAAAATTTGTATTACTATAGGAGAACAGTATGCTTATGTAGAGCCAGTAAAGAGTGATTATCAAATTATTTATCATTTATTTAATACTCTAAGACCATCTACTAGAGAGGCAACAATATTGCCTTTATGGGTAGCATAGTTTGGGTCAATGAAACAAAACACCTTAGACTAAGTGGCTTTTAAACAATAGAAATTGATTTCTCAAAGTTTTAGAGAGTAGCAGGCCAAGGTCAAGGTGCTAAGTGGTCAAGTTCTGGTGAGGTCCTTCTCTTGTTGTGCAGATTGTTCATTTTTTACTGCATCTTCATGTGGCAGAAAGAAAGAACTCTGGTACGTTCAGCCCATTTTAAGGGTGCTAATCCCATTGTGAAGGAAATTGTGTCATAATCAAACACCTCCTCAAAGCCCAATCACTTTGAAAAATTAGGTTTCAACATGTGAACTTAGAAGGATGCCAACATTTAGACCAATAGTGAGTCCTATGAAAATGAAAAAGTGGAACAAGAGATATGTTTTCTGTAAACTCCTCTCTCAGAATTCTGTGCCTTTGTGAAGACTTTGTCTCAGCTTTCCCTGCCATCGCCCACATAGTACACTGATGCAGCACATTAATTAGTCCTGAGTAATGTCCCAAATTCATGTCCCTGTTTTCATTCTCAGGTAAATTGAAATAAACAGATAGAGAAAAAGTTTAAATTATTCTTTAATTACCAAATGATATTGTATTCTAGTATATGATTCTAGGGAGAAATATATTAATCTCTTTTCTTAAATATATATGCATGTATTAAATATATATATATATATTTTTTTCTTATATATATAGATATATATCCCCTTAAAGTTACATAGTAATGTTAAAAATATACACATTGTAGTACAAAACTAGCAGTCAGATTTTCATTAGAAATAACGTTTGTCTATTGTTATGGTTCTAATATAAGCACATCTTTGTGTGTGTAAACTGGTTGAAAGAAATGTGTCTGGTTGCCAAGTTGACAAGGGGTGGAATATTATGGTTGATACATTGTGTCAACTTGGGGAATCTGGAGGTTTGGTTGAGAGATTCATCAGGAAGCCAGGGTGCTTACTTTGTACACATCCTGAGCCTGTGGGAGAGGAGGGCACAGAGATTGTGTGAGAGCTACACACCCTCTGGGTGGGGGTGGGCTGTTTACAATGTAAGGGAAGAGAAGAGGCTGCTTGCAGCCATTCCTCCCTTTTGCTCTGATTTTTTGCTGTGCTCTGCTGCCATGAACAGTTTGCCCTCTGCCATGTGCCACTCTGCCTATGAACCAGCCAAGTGTGGACTGAGACCTCCACGAACTGTAAGCTAAATAAACCTTTCCTTCCTTCATTTCGGGCATTGGGTATTTTGTCTCAGCAACGAGAGAAAAGTAACCAAGACATCTATCTTCACTTACGCCATGCAACAAGAGTGAAACGTAGGTTGTGACCGGTAATCTGTCGATATTATCTGACTCTATGTATCTTCTCTTCAAAGTATTTCTTTATCTGTGTATGTATGTGTGCATGTATCTATCTAGCTATCTGTGTATCTAATCAATCATCTATCTAATCCCCAATCCGTTGTCTCTCTAGCTGAATTACCAGTGAAATGAACAAGCAAAATGAACTTAAATCTCTTAAATTATGTATGCCTTTCCTTAAGCTTAATCCCGTATAAAAACATAACGTCCTTCCTTATCCTAGCAGGTGCTATAGCAACAATCAAGGGGTAGAGTCTTGCCTTTCACCCTCTTCCAACAGTGTGGAGTCAGCATGGAGGCTGTGGGGAGAGCTCTGAAACCCGCCCACCTTTCAGAGAAAGGAGATGCCACCCTTCCTCCATTAAGACTGTGACAACTTTGACTTCTAGCCTCCTGCTGAAGTTACTATTACACCCCTCTCCCTGTAGAACTCTGGATCCCATCCCCCTTCCCAACAGTGGTGAGATGGCACCTGTTCTTAGCAGCAGCAGCAGCAGCAGCAGCAGCAGCAGCAGCAGCAGCAGCAACAGGAGCAGCAGGCATAAGTCGGTTACTTGCCCCATTCCAGTACCTGGAAGCACCTGTACCTGCTGAATCCTGGTGGAGGAAATATGGCACCATGTCTGACCTGCACTAGTAGCTAGGTGCTTTCAACTTGGACATGTGGGATATCTCTGAACTTTACTACACCCCTCTCTCTGGTAGTGTAATGATTTCTCTTTCTCCTCAGCCTGTGGTGAAGACACGGTAAGAATCCTGTCACTTGGGTAATTATTATAAAACTAGAAAAAACCCAGAAAAAAAATAAATAGAAAGTATAAATATCCAAATGGAAATTTTATGAATAAAAATATAGTAATCAAAATAGATTGGTACTGAATAGTTTAACTGAAGAATGGAAATGACAAAGAAAATAAATATAAAAGTACAACTTTGACATATTGATTTCATTTTTTTACATATGTCCCACAGAGTAGAACGGATGCATCATATGGTAGTTTTCTTTTTAATCTTTTATGGGACCTCCATATTGTTTTCTATAATGGTTATATTAATTTGCATTCCAAGGAACAGTGTGCAAGTATTTGTTATATTTTGTATTTTTCATACGTTGCTACCTGAACAAGGTGGTATCACATTTTGTTTTCCACTGGCATTTCTCTAAGTATGCTTCCTGTATCTGTTAGACATTTGTATGCCTTCTTTTGATGAATATCTTTTTACAGTCACTGTCCATTTCATAATGGGTATATATTTTTTTCTTGGTATCAGGGACTGAATGAAGGGTCTTTGCACTGAGTTACGTTCTCAGTCCTTTTTATTTTGAGACAGTGTCACTTAGTAGTCTCAAGCCCATAATCTTTCTGCCTATGCCTCCCAGAATGCTGAGGTCACAGGTTTATGACATCATGTCTGACTATCATGGAGATTTTTGATTTCCTTATATTTTGGGGGCATTAAAGCCTTATCCGATATATGGTTCTCAAATATTTCTTTCATTGTATAGATTCTGTATAGTCTGTTGATGGTTTCCTTTGTTGTGCGGGACATTTATATTTGATGTAATCTTATTTGTTTACTTTTCTGCATATTGCCTACACTTCTGGGGTCACCTCTAAAAACTTGCTGACCAAAAAAAAAAAAAAAAAAAAAAAGGCTGCGTATATAGCTTAGTGGCATAAGCACTTACCTGGCAAGTGCAAGGTCCTGAGTTCAATCCCCAGTATTGCATCAACAACAATAAAAAATTGTTAACCATTCCAAGTTCTTGAATAATTTCTCCTATCTGCTTCTAGGAATGTCATAGTTTCAACTTGTACACTAACATCTTCAGTCTTGTGCTTGACCTATTGAAAAGGAGAAATAAGGAACAAAAGGTAATCATTGTATTTTAAAAATCTTTGGAACATCAGCACAATTTGCATTTTGTCTTACTTTCTCAGGAGGAGCGCTACAGTTCAGCTCTAAATAGCTGCCCTGATCCTCAGGTGCCTGTAGAGTGAGTGGGGCATGGGTGTTACATCATCACTGCATTCTTTGATGAATGCGCAGTGTACTTGCTCTCAGGAAGTGGGCCTGGCTAGAGGCGGTTCACAGGGTACCTGACCCGGAAGGGTTTCATCGCATTCTTCAGCTTTCCTCTCTCTCTGCTGCCTGGCTGCCATGGGTTGAGTACCTTTTTGTCTTCTTCCAGGTCTTTCTGTCAACATATTCCTGCTGTGCAGCCTGTTGAAAGCTCATGGAGACCACAAACCAAAATGAACACCTCCTTTCTTTTCTTTCTTCCTTCCTTTCTCCTTTCTTTTTTTTCTAAGAAGTTTTTATGTTTATCATGACATGTTTACTGTGTGTATGTAGTGTGTGTGTGTGTGTGTAATCATCATGATTATACTCATTGTGAGGCGCTGATTTGTGTTTGTCACACATACGAAATCTACTTATTTCTCATGCTTCTGTCCTCCTTCTCCCCCGCTCCATTTCTCAGTCCTCTTCCCATCTGAAAAGGGTTGATCTTCTTAATTCACATAATCTGTATTGTAGTTTGCTCTTTTAAATAATTTATAATTCAGGTTTCTCCTATGAGAGAAGTCATTCAATATTCATGCTGGTGTGCTAATTTTTTTTTTTATTACTGCTTCAGTTCCATTGTCTGTTATTAAATGGTTCAGTGTATTTTATATTCTTGGTTAAGTTTTGGTAATTCATATGTGTTTAGCACTATATCCATTTCCTTTTGATTTTTCAATATATTGGCATACAAGTTTTCAAAGTACTTACAGATTATCTTTTAGATTTCAGCAGTCACTGTTGTGATTTCATCTTTTTCATTTCTAGTTTAATTGGTGTGGCTTTTTCTTTCGTTTTTTTTCAGTGTGTGTGCCAAAGGGCATGTCTACTTTTTTTGTTCTTATAATGAAGCAACTCTTCAATTCACTGATGCTTTCCACTTTTTGTCTCAATTTCATTAATTTCTCATCTGATTTTTAGAATTCCATTCCTTGTATTAGTTTAGATTTGGATTGTTCTTGGTTTTTTGTAGGACCTTGAAGTGTATTATTAAGTTGTTTAATTTGGCTCAATCTGTTTTTTCTAATGTGGGTATTGACAGCTATGCAATCTCTTAGGAGTACTTTTATTGTTGTGTATAGGTTGTGAGGTTCTGTGATGGTGTTACCACTTGATTCTAGAAATCATTTAATTTCTTCTTTGTTGTTCAAGTGTGTGTTGTTAAGGTTCCACATTTGCATAATATATGTGGTTTCTTTGGCCATTGATTTCTAGCTGCATTATGATCTGGTAATATGTGTAAGATAATTCCAATTTTTATATTTATGTAAACATAATTTATGGAGTAGTATGTGGTTTATTTTAGAGATAGTTCCATTGGTTGCTGAGAAAAATATGTATTTTGTCATTGTTGGATGGAGGAACACTGCAGATCTCTGCTAAGTCCGTTTGTTCAGTGGTGCATTGAACTCTGGTATTTCCTTTTGCATTTTTTGTGTAGCTCATCAGTCTATTTGTGAGAGTGAAGTGAAGTCCACCACTATGATTTTGTTGTGGTTTATCTGATCTATTATTTCCTGTAGTGTTTGTTTTATAAAGTTCGGTGCCCCAGTATTTTGGTGCATATATATTTACAATTGTTACATGTTCCTGTTGAATTCTTTCCTTACATTGTATGTAGTAACATTTTTCCCTGTTGTGACCAATTTGTGCTTCATGTCCACTTTATCTGAACGTTAGGTAACTATCCCTACTTGCTTTTGGGTTCTTATTTTGTGGAATGTTATTTTTATTCCTTTGGTTTTTAGTCTGTGATATTTTTTATTTTACGAAATGTGTCTCTTACAAATAATGGTTAGGTTTTTCTTTTGCTTCCAATATGTCAATTGATGTCTTTTGATGGGAAATTGAGACCATTTACAAAGCAGTATTCCACAAGATATTTATTACCTCTTGCGATGGCAGTTTTTTCAGTTTCTCATTCCTTTATTTCCCCTCCTGCTTAACAGCTCACCCTGTTTGATATATTCATTCCATTTGAGATTTTGGTATCATTGATTTCATTATCTCTATAAAAAAAACACTCTTGAAAAAGTTTCAGAGTGCTGATTTGCTGCTCATGAATTTCTTAAGGTATTCTTTAATAGAGAAAGTTTATTTCTCTAGGAATTTTAAAACATAATTTTGCATGCTATATTAGTCGGTACTGAAAGTTTTCTTTTAGGGGTGAAATACTTAAAGAGCCTAGATTTCAAAGTTGAGAAGTGTTGAAAAGTCTGCTATAGTTTTTGTGGGTTTACCTTTGTAAGTGATTTGTTGGTTTTTCTCTAAGCACTTTTAGAATTCTGTCCTTGAGTTCGACATTATGGATTTTGCCTTCGATGTGTCACGGAGAAGTGGTTTTCTGGTCATGGTTTATTTGTAGTTCCATATACCTCTCTTCTCTGTATGTTGACCTCTTTCCTTGTATTAGAATGTTTTGCTGTGATTTTGGTAAACAGATATTTTTATGCTATTTGTATCATCTTCTGGTTTTTCTTTAACTCCAATCAATCTTAAGTAATTGTTCTTGGCATTGTCTAGCCACTGTTTGATCTATTTCCCATGGTCTCCTGTTATTTAAGGCATGTCTAAGTATATGGTTACCTGTGTCAGCCTATTTGTAGTTCTGACACTCTCCTCACACTGGTCACTTCTGTTGCCGTCACAGAATTTTTATCACATGGATTTCTTTCTTTTTTTTGTTTTGTACCTGGAATCAATTCAAGATCTTGTCTTGCCTTGCAGGCACTGTGCCACTGAACTATATCCCCAGCTATCACCTGGATTTCTGTTTGGTACCATTTGTGGAGTCTTGTTCTTTGCTTACCCAGTCATTCATGTTTTGAGTCATGTTGGTTAGTTCATATAGCTTTTATTTGTATCTTTTTAAAACTTACTTACCATTGTGTTTATTAAATCCATTATGTTTAGTTATATAAACTTTAAAGTCACCAAACACCTTTTGATTTGTTTGTTTCTTCTTTAATCACTTCATATAATTTAGCTGTGTGCTTTTTGTTTTCATAAGCATTGATGTCTCTTGGATTAATTTTGGAGGAATTGGGAAATTTGGGAGGCACTTTTGTGCCTTTTTCCCCCTCATGTTGCTATTTTTGTGAGTGTGTGGGTTGAGAAACTGTATCTGTTGCTAGTCTGTGTATCACTTTAGTTGTAGTTGTTTTCCAGTCATGTGACCTTGGCTTTCTTTTTTTCTTTATTTATCTACCTTTTTTACCTACTCAGTTTAATAGGATCAGACTGAGTTGCTGTGTTACATGGATCCCTTCTCGTAAAGCCCACGTAAATAAATTCAACCATATACAATCATGTACATTAAAACTTGTAACAATTCCATCTTTTCATTTATGCTCTATACAGACTGTATTATACTGCTACTATCAGATACAGTGGGATGTGGAGGGATTGGGGAAGGAAGAGGGAAGAGAGAAAGAAAGTATGCAAGTCAGTAAGAAGGAGAGAAAGGAAATACCTATAAGTGGAAAAAAGACAGGAGATCAGATGGGAATTATTTTTATAGCTAGAGTAAACACCTCCCGAGGGGGTTTGAGGGGCAATTTCTGGGAGCAAGAGAAAGAATAAGAGAGGAAAATATAATTGGAGATTGAGGGAAGCTCTGGAAATATCGGGACTTTTTAATATGTTATTAGTTATCTTGTATTTTTTATGCACAATTTTGGTAAAAGTTACCCTGCCTTGCTCAGGAAAAGTTACTACTTAAACTAAAGAACCAGTTAATTCTTATTCTCCTTTACAGATATTCAGACACATTATACAGTGCGACTTCAGTCCAAAAACTTAATTCTTTCCATGATTCTGGTCACAGAATTTGTTCCATGACTCGGGTAGCAACTGGCCCTGCAACAAAAATCATGGAAAGAAAGAAAGAAAAAAAAAAATATATATATATATATATATATATCAGATGGAAGAGAATGTATATATCTCATATCAGAGCCTGTGTTATGGTTGATACATTGTGTCAACTTGGGGAGTCCAGAGGTTTGGCTGAGTGATTCAACAGGAAGCCAGGGTGTATACATCCTGAGCCTGTGGAAGAAGAGGGCATGGAGACTGTGTGAGAGCTACACGCCCCTTGGGTGGGGGCAGGTTGTTTACAATGTAGGGGAGAAAAGGAGGCTGCTTGCAGCCATTCCTCCCTTTTGCTGGTTGTTTTTGTTGTGCTCTGCTGCAATGAATGTTTGCCCTCTGCCATGTGCTACTCTGTCTCAGAACCAGCCAAGTATTGACTGAAACCTCCACAAACTGTAAGCTAAATAAATATTTCCTTCCTTCATTTTGGGTGTTGGGTATTTTGTCTCAGCAACAAGAAAAAGGTAACCAAGACAGCCTGCAACCAGAATCACAGATATAGATATATGATACAGGTATCTATATCTGCTTCATATCCTATGGAAGCAGAGCACAGTATGCAGGGTAAGTGGCCCTGAACCGAATTCTATGCTAACTCCTCCCTCTTGACCCCCCACTTCCTTCCCCGTACAGCAAATCCTGCAGCCATCTCATTATTTTGCCTTTGCGAGTCCTCTGTCTAGCGTAATGCCAGATATTCTCTGGCCAGGGCACCACTCTAACTTTCTGGCCCCTAAATCTCTAAGCAAAGCATGCTGGAGACCCAGGCCTTTCTGCTTTCAGCATTTCCAGCAAAGAGCGATAGTGTGGTGGTCTGCCGGTGGGTAGTGGGCAGCACACAGGATCTACCATGTGCACAACACTCCCAGCTTTTAAACAAGAAATGAATGCATAATTGTGTCTGGTCAGCCTCACCCTCTTTCTCCTCAGGATTTGAGCACTCACAGGCTCTGCTTTCTGGCACGGCTGCCAGGCCTGTTTTCTCAGTGCTCAGATCCAGGTTCCTAAGTGGACTGGTGCACTTGGAAGGGGTGCAGTCCAGCTTCCCTTTTTAAACCCCCTGATACTGGGTTTCGCCCAGTGAGTTTCTCTTCCCATTTGCCATCCATCTCTGGCTTCTTCGACTGCTCCCCTCTCAGGGGGCCTCCTTTCCTGCAGGGTGTGGAGGGAGCCTCCCCTCCTCCCTGCCTCCGAGTCAGGCCTGATGAAAACAGAACAAAACCCATAAACAGTATATGGGTCCATACATCTACAATTCGAAGATATCAATGGATAAAGCAACAACTACTGTTGAGACCATATCACCTTGTCTATAGATTAGTTGTGATTGTACTATTTTCTATGATAATGGGTGTCTGTTTGTCAATATGTTTTTGTACTTTTATGTTTCTAAAATAAAAAAAAAA
>PVLD010005223.1:0-114861 GCA_004027595.1 Dinomys branickii
GCTTGAGCAGTCTCCCTTCACACCTCCCAATCTATATTCTCACCTCCAGGTTCCTACACTAATGATACTATCACTGTTTGCACATGCACATCTGGTTTACCTCACTTATGAGTATGGTGTCTAACTGTGACCATTTGCCTATAAACGCCCCTAGATTGTCTTTCTTTACAGCTGAGTAATATTCCATTGTGTAAAAATGGCACAGTTTTTTAATCCAGTCCCCTGTGGATGGACATTTGGGTTGTTTCCATGATTTAGCTATTACAAATTGTGCTGCTATAAACATGGGTGCACATATATCACAGTGATATGCTGTTTTCAGATCTTCTGGGAAAGTACCCAGAAGGGGGATAGCTGGGTTGAGTGGGACCTCTAGACCTAGTTTGCTGAGGAATCTCCAAACCAATCTCCACAGTGGTTTCACCAGTCTGCATTCCCACCAGCAGTGCAGCAGAGTTCCTATTTCTCCACAGCCTCAACAGCATTTGTTATTGGATGATTTCTTGATGCTGGCCAATCTTATTGGGGTGAGGTGAAATCTCAATGTTGTTTTTATTTGCCATTTCTCGAATGACTAAAGATGTAGAAAATTTTCTCATATATTTATTTGCCATTTGTATTTCTTTATCTGAGAAGTGTGTATTCATCTCAGATGTCCATTTCTGGATTGGGTCTTTGAATTTGGACAGGTTCATGTTTTTAAATTCTTTGTATGTTCTAGATAGAAGGCCTTTGTCCGAGGGACAGCCAATTAGGATTTTTTCCCAATCTGTAGGTTTTCTTTTTACTCTGCTGGTGATTTCTTTAGATGTGCAAAAACTTTTCAGTAAGATGAGGTCCCAGTTATTGATTTTTTGAAGTGTTTCCCTTGCAGTTTGATTTTTGTTCATGAACTCTCTGCCTACTCCTATGTCTTTAAGATTTTTACCTACTTTCTCTTTAAATTGGAAGCATTTTGAACTGGGATGTTTCAATACTTCAATCTGATTCATCACTCCCCCCACCCCCCACTTCCCAACACTGGTCAGAATCAGGGAATTTGGAATTGAAAACAAAAGAACTGATAGAGAACTTCAAATGATTGTCTGAAAAAGTTGCTTCTTGATCAGTTGCCGCTTAAATTTCTTTTTAATTTGCTACCAATTCCTCCTGCGAGGTGACAATCTCATGTTGCCAGCATCTAGCGAGGTGTACCAGGCAGTGAGGTCTGCGGGTTTTTCTGCTGATGCATAGCGAAGTTATCAAGAACACTGCCCCCTAGGGGAAAAGGAGGGGAGCGCAACGGTGGTGCAGTATTTCCACATACTTCCTCCCAGCCCAGAACACGCGCGACAGGTGCGTGCCTACTTTTGAAAGGCTGCAGCGCCCCACTGTGGCAACGCCCAATGGCAAGCTGACTACCTGGTTGGGCCATGTAATGATTACATGATTGGACCAATGACGATACAGTAAGGGGAGGAGTAGCAGAAGCCAAAGAGCAAAGGATGAATTCAGTGCTCAGTAAACCCCACACCTTCCCCTTCAGTTGTAGTCACAAATGCTTCTCAGTGCTACAAGCACGTCATAAATATGGAGCTACCTACCATCATCCTGGCCCTGATGGACTTCTACAGTATTGCAAAAGTACCTTACAGACAATGATAATGTAAACGCATAGATGAGATCATTCCAACCACTGACAAATGTCCCCTGGTCTTAGTGATAGGAAGAAATACAAACGTTCAACATGAGGTAAGGGCCTGGTGATATGCAGAAACCAGCAATGCAATCCTGTGACACAGAAGTCAAAATTTAATCTGCTAGGGCAATAGAAATTTGCATATTTCATTCTAATCAAGAAAATATAAAAATAGCTGTATGCCTACCTGATATCTATCCTTCCCTTTTTCCCTAATGTTCCCCCAGAATAGAGAACCATTTGCCAGCCTTCAGGCTCCACAGCTAGCAAGTGGCAGGACACACGCAAACCAAAGGACTTGCTTCCCACATGTCAACAGTCACCATCTCTCCGGGCTCCACCTCTTAGAGCTGGTCCATCTGCCCACTGCTGTGCTGTGAGAGGCCTGGCTGGCCTGGTTTCCATGTTCAAACATCAGCTAACTTGTTTGCTTTGCCCCTCACATACATTAGTAAGTTCTGTTTCCAGATTACCATCTGATGAAAAGTAGCAGCTTATCTTTTAAAAATGCCACAAGGAAAGAATGAACCATTAGGAACACGGCATTCAGAAATTTCTAGAAACAGGAAATTTGGGCAAGCTGACCCCAAGTCTCCACCTCTGTGCAGGACGCTAGCTTTGCCCGCACTTTCTTCAAGTTTCTACTTTTGGTCTTTTATAATAAACCCCTTTCCTCCACTGACTTCCTGCTAACACCCCTTGGTAAGGCAGAGGTGAAGAAACGTATGACTTGTATCTGAAGTCCTATCAAGAAAGAAGCCCCATCCAGAAAAGCTGGCACCCCAGAGAGGTGCCCAGTATCACTAAGTGCTTGGGTTTACCTTTGCCATCCATGTGCTTGCAAGGGTGGGACCTTCCCCAGTTTGGGAAACTCCCTCCAGCTGCTTCTCCCAGACTCTTCCCTAGCACGGTTCCTTCCCTTCTCCTAGTCCTCAGCCTGGTCCTCCAGGACAGACTCTGCTGCCAGTCTCCTTGGGAATCCCCAAAGATACGAAGGTGAATCACTCAGCTTGGGCTGCCATAACCAAAGCCATAGAGCTGTTGGCCTCAGCAGCAGAGCAGTTCTGGTGGCTAGAAGTCCAAGGTCTTGTTGACAAGAAGGCTGACACCTGGTGAGGCCTCTCTTCCCCGCTCATAGTCACCAGCCTTTGTGCTGTGTCACATGGCTGAGAGAAAGAACTCTGGGGTCTCTCCCTCCTTTTCTTCCCCATGTGGTAATGGCAATTGAACCTAGGGTCTTTGCACTGACCTATAGCCCCAGCCCTTTTTTCACTTTCTATCTTTGAGACAGGGTCTCACCAAGTCAAGAAAGGGCTCAACCTGCCCTGAAACTTGCAACCCTCCCGCCTCAGCCTCCCACAGTGCTGGGATTACAGGCATGCGCCACTATACTCGTATCTTCCTCTTCTTATAAGGGCACCAGCCATGTGGAATCAGGGTTCTACCCTTATGAGGGTCCTACCCTCATTTAAACTTTACCACTGCCTCCCAGGCTTCATTCCCAAGGGGTTAGGGCCCCAACATGTGAATTTCAGGAAAAACAACTATTCAGTCCATAACAGAGAGAGAAAGAGATGCTAGAAGAGAGGAAAGTGAGCGGGACTTATTGGAGATTTTCCCAAAAAGAGAAAGGGGGGCAGGGCCTGGAGAACAGAGGAACTGGACAGATAAATGGGCCACAGGGCAGGGTGAGCCCACAGGGTTTGTGGGACAAAAATTCTGTGTAAAAGACAACACTGCTGGTTATGGAGCGCAGCGCACTGTAACAAAAGGTGGCCTTCTGCTGCTGTTCTCTGAGGTGACAGACCCTCGCCTGGACCGCGTAACTCAGAAATGACTTCACCCTTTTGGCATAAGAATCCGTAACTGCAATCTTTATGCACATAATGAAACACTTACTGTTTGCTAGTGCGCTAGGGAAAAATCATAAAATTAAATATACATCTTCTAAGTTCATTACTAAACTGACTTACAAAGCCATTTGTTGATAAGATGAATAAATCAATAAAAATAGAACTGCAGTTCTAATCTGTTCTGGACAATTTTTCTCACTAGGCAATGCTCAAAGTGTAAATTTTTTTAAGCTTTGTCATGTCCAATTAATTTTTTTAAAAATTCTCCAGTCACATCTCAAACTGAACAGCCTGGCTCTTGGAGAAATACAGCAGCATGAATGAAAAAAACAAAACAAAAAAAACCCACTGGCTTATACTGCCCTCTGCTGGTGCACTGAGTACATTTCAAGTTCCTTAGTTTACTAAGTTACCAAGAGAGTCCAGTATTTTGAACCAGCAAATTCAAGGCTAATTACTAAAAACAGGTTGTGGAAAATATTACCAAGCAGCTTAAATACCATCTGCACCATATCAGGCACACATTCCTAATGAAAAGGCTGCATGCATGGGACGGGGTGCTGCCAAACACATCTGCTAACTTAATACAGAGGTTTTAACTCACTCTTTAAAATATGGATTAAATCCACAATAACGCCTTTAAATTACCCCCCTTTCCCACCCAGCTCCTGCCATGCCAACCAGCTTTTTGGAAAACAAACAAATACAGTAAAAAAATTAAACCTTGGCTTCCACCATTGTATTTCGGCCTTTGCTTAAGTCAGCTTGGCAATAAATAATTGCATGTTACCACAGTTTAAAAAACTTATTTTCTAAGCTGAGACTTTTTTTTAATTTAGAAGCTGCTAATTTGCCAGAATGTTGCTGGAAAACATGCCATTTGTTTAAACACACACATCAGCCTCCATTAAAATGGTTACAGCATCATTCGAAAGTCCAAAGCATTTATTAGGTGCCTCTAATTCCTCAGAGCATTTTACTAAACCCTGTATAAATGCGTCAAGCCAAATGCCTGCCTCAGAGCTTGTTTCCCAAAATAGATGAAGTAACACACACTGACACAATGGAACAAACCGCACAGGCACAGTAACCTAAGTGAGTGTACCTACATTTTGTCTGGAGGCAAAATCAACGGGAGGGATCTATGAACTGGATGCTTACAAAGGGTGGGGGAAGCGTCTTATAGTCAGATGGGAACACCTCTGGGAGGCTGGGTACCTCTGGGTAGCTGAATGAGGGGCAGGGGAGCAAAGCTGGAGACAAGACCCACTGCCACAGGCTTGTTCAGATCTGAGGGGTCACAACTAAGCAGAAGTTAGACAATGATGTAAAATTGATCTTGCAGACACCGCAAGTCCCGCTGCTCCCTCAGCAACTTCCCTTTACCAAGCCGGGTTATGTGCCCGGCTCCCAGTCTGCCCAGCTAAGAAGCACCGGGAGCGTTTCAGGTATAGCTGGGCAGTGGGTTCCAGGTCACTGGCCAGATACAGCCACGACCTGCCTCTCTGGCCACATCGGAAGGCTCACAGCTCTTGCTTGTAGACAGGCAAAGCCTCAAGTTTGCACACAACTCTTTGGTACATTTATTTACTTTACTCAATAAACACTTAACTATAGACAAAATCTCTTTGCAAATATTAACTCATTAAATTCTCAAAGCTATTCCATAATGCAGGTTAAATCCTCAATTTTATATATGAGGAATTGAATACTTAAGGTCACACAGAGCCAGTGGCTAAAGCTAGAGATTTGCTTAGTTTGGACTCTTGACCACTATGCTGTATTGTATAACAAAAGGCGTGTTATAGCCCCCACGAAGAGAACAGAATTCTGTCCAGTCAGGGGAGGCTACATTGTGAGGGAAGGATCAACCGCCAAACCTCAGAGGCTTAAAATCACACTTGTTTTGTTTCTTGCTCACACGACTTGTTCACCAAAGGTTGGTGGGGGCCAAGGGCTGTATTTACTGTCAACATTTAGAGACCCATGCTTGTTATAGCTTACACATAGATGCCTCCACAAAGCCTCCTGTGCTTCAAAGCTCGGGCTTGGGAAGTATGTGAGACTGGATCATGGGTGTGGGATCCTGGACTGGCCCACCAATTGGTTTCACACAGTTCTGTGTGTGAACAATGCACTTACTGAAAAGGGAAAACCCACCGTGTGAGTGGGTGGCACCAACCAACAGGCTTGTAGCCTGGATGGAATAAAAAAGGAGGAAGTGGTACTGCCTCCTGCCTGCCTTGCCATGGACTGTTTCTCTCCACTATGCCACTCTGCCCTGCTGCCTTCCTTGGAACCAGCTGACTATGGCCTGAAACCTCTACGAACTATGAGCTACAATAAACCTTTCCTATTTTAACTTGTGGGTGTCTGGTATGTTGTCTCAGCAATAAGAAAGTAACTAATACAAGGCTGACAGATCAGCCACCAGAGTTGTAAATTACGCTAAAGGGACAAGAGGACTCCAGAGACTTTCAGGTCAGCAATTATATGCTGTGGCTAAGAGGTGGCACATGTCGTTTCCTACTTGAATTCTAGCCAAAACTCATTACACAAACCCAGACTTCTTGATATAATCAATCACATGACCCGATCAACTGACCCAACACCAGTCAAGGGTCTGGGAAGGGTCACCCTACTAAGCACCCAAAGGAGGGAGAGACAGAAATGTGAGATGAGCCACCGCAAAAGATTACCACACAAATACACGTACTTGACAACTGAATATTCTCCATACATCCTGGGCCACTTTCAAGGATACCCATGTGGAATTGGTCTTCTGCTTCCAGAAAGGGGCCTGCATGCAGCCAGGCAGCCCATCTGCCAGCACCTGGTCCTTCATGCATTCAGCACCTGTTCCCCAGGTGCTCATTCCACAGCACAGTTTAGTCCCGTTGAGAAGCCCAGGAACACACGTGGGGAACTTGATAACGTGTCATGTGTGGTGCATGATGCTACGAAGACTGAGGCAGAAGGATCACAAGTTCGAGGCCAGCCTGGGCAGTTTAGGGAGACCCTACCTCAAAGTAAAAGAACAAAAACAAAGGGATTCTGGGGATGTTACTCAGGATTCTCTGGATTCAATGCCTAGCACCACAAAACAAAAATAGAAACTTGAGAATAATGACAAACACACAAGGCTACAAACTGAACATAGTTGGCTCTTGAGTGGAAAAAAAAATCAGTAAAACAATGGATATATGTGTGTCGAAGGAAATAAATCTTTATATAGCTTTCCAATGAACGGACAGCCTGCTGAGGGCCCCAACCCACAGGTTAAATGTGCTCAGCAAAGGGTGGAGCCTGGTGCACAGTAGAGGGCATTTTCTGGAAAGGACACATGTTAGATGCCCTGTGACTGGGGTGTGAAGGAACATATGCGGAGGCTGGCCCTGTGACCATGTGTCACCACTGTGCTGTAAAACACTGAATAAATAGATCTGTTAAGAGAGTTGGTCTAACCCCAACCTATTTTACTGTCATTAGAGTGACTTAGTGAAATGTGACTGCGCTGCCTGAAAACGAGAACTGCACTGTATAATTTTGTTGACTTAAACAAAAGGGTGGGAACTTGAGTATAAAATAAAAAGGCTTTGTTAGAGACCAATCCTCTGCTTATCCTGAAAGTTGAATGCGAAATTTAAATTTTTACCTGGAAAAAAATACTGGGAAAGAATACACACTAAAAGGTTTAGGTTTGAGAAACCATTTATATTTGAGAAGTGCTACGTTCCTAGACATTTTGTACAGATCCCTATGCTGTTTTATACATTAAAGAATCTTAGAACTAAAAAGTAAAAACCAAGAATCTGGTCCAGGCACTGTATGGAAGAATCTGAGATCCTGTGAGGTGGTGTCTACTTTTCAAGGCTACATCTGAACCAAATGGGGCACCCAGCTCCCGGCCTCCATCTCCATGCTCCTCCCACTTCATACCTATTTCTAAATAAAAACATGGGCAGCAGCGCGATGACAGCAGCATAAACATCAATTAATGTACAACATGACTCATGGAAGTGCTGACACATCTAGGTTTTATATCTGAGTGGGATTAAGGGCTGATCAATTTATTTTGAAGCCCCTTTAATCTAAAAGCAGGCAAATTTCTTCTGTCATTTAAAAAACAAGTTAAGAAGCAAGGTTAACACAGTCTTTCTGCTTTTTATTATTAATTTTAAAATACTGTTTTACCACGAAACCAAGTCAGCATGCACACCAGTGTTTGTTTATTTTTCTTTTCAAATGAAACAATTCATATTTACTCGGGCTGTATTTCCATTTTCAAATAACAAAGGCTAATCTTTCTTATTATTGCCTTTACCTGAGACTCATGGGCCTACAACATTGTCATGGCCATTTAAGTAAAAAAAAACTTCTGTGAGCAACAACAAGCTGTAACAGGATACAACTGTGAGTACAGGTGGCACTGGGCTCCTTATAACCTCTCTCCTCAGTGACTTTCGGAGGCTGCAGAGAGGTGTGGGTCAGGCCCACGGACCCCTGAGACTTGGGTCTTAGAATTCCACCATGAAGGTGTTGGGATGTCATTCTGAATTGGCCAAGGGACAGTGGCTTTTTGGTACTCAAAGATTTGTTTTTGGTACTAAGGATTAAACCTAGGGCCTTCACACTGAGTTACATCACTAGTCCTTTTTTATTTTTTATTTTGAGATAGGCTGGTCATGAACTTACAATCCTCCTGCCTCAGCCTCCCAGAGCTCTGAGATGACAGGCATGCACCACTACATCCAGCTGGGGTAGCACTTTTGAGTAATCAGCAAGACTGACACAAGGTAATAAGACCAAGCCAACCCCAGAGGAACCTGGACAGACAGAAAACCCAGGAGGGGTGAGAAGCAGAGAGGACGGGCAGGGTCTGAGCTACAGACAAGGGTCACACTGGAGACAGGAAGTCTTCTTTTTAAGCCATATATTAGACATGAAGTACTGGCTGCAGGGCAAGGATGGGGAAGCTGCCTTAAAGAGGAAAACTTTAGGGGCACACACGCAGGCAGTCCTGTCCCTAACACACTTCTCCAGGAGGGTCCCAGGCCCCAGGCCTAAGGATCTCCTTTGCGCTCTCCCGACACTCAGTCACTTAGATTCCCAGTAGAGGGTAGCAGCCAAGGTTTCTGACCAGGCTGTTCAAGGGTCCCCAGGGCAGGGCACTAGTTTCAAAAACCATTTTGAATAAATCGAAATTTCTCCAATCATTATGCTCCTAACAATACCAACTATAAAAAACACAGCTCAGTATTTTACTGGCTGATGACTACCAAAGAGTCCACAAACCAATGAACTCTATGCTAGAATAAGCTGGTTCGCAGAGTTTGCCTTTCTCCTGACAACATACTCCCCAGTCCCCCCACCCCCCAACCCCTGCCAGCCAGTAGGTAATTTTTTACTCCTCCTGTCTCAGAAATCTGACCTTGCTACCTTTTGATTTCAGCAGCCTGCATCTCCCACCGGCCACCAACGGCTCTGCAGGCATCTGCCGTGTTCGGGCACCCACTTGCCTCCTTCCTCCCTCCCTCCCTCGCTGACCCCATCTGGAGCCTCACCCCGCCAGCCTCCGCCAGCCTCCGGGGCCGTCTCCTCTCTTCCCACCAGAATTTAAGCCCACATGGTGCCTTGCTTGAAATAACCACCCAGCGGCCACCCACGCCTGCTTCCTGGTCTGCCTGCTCTCAGCTTCAGGCTCGCCATGCGACCTAGTTCCGCCAAATCCAATGGGAACCTTCATCTTTCTGCACCGCTTGGTAAGTTGCAGTACACGGAGAGCCTGTCCCCCTTTCCCAGGCACCTTCCATGCACACACCCTCCCGCCCTGCCGCCCAGCGCTGCCCCGACTCAGGCTCCTTGCACTGCGCTTCCTCTGGTTTGTCAGGCATTTGTTGTCTCTCTTCCTGCCCCTCTTGTTTTCTCCCCTTGAGCAACCTCAGTGGCTCCCGTAGTTTCCGTTACCACCTACATCATGCCACTGCTAAATCTATATCCCATTTTGGTCTCGCTCTTGAGCCCAGCCCTATATTTTTCCATTGTAAAGTCACTCCTCAGGCTTGCCCAGACACCTCACCATCCCCACAAGTCTGTTCCCATCAAATTCTCCCCATTTTGGTCACAGCCACCAACATCCAGCTGATGCCCCCGCCAGAAACTAGGTTTCCCTTGCGTCACCACCAGTCTTCCAGCTCACCAGTCCGGTCTGTTCCACCCTCTAAAGAGGTCTAGAATTAGGTCACTACGTACTATGGTCAAGAGCCTTTCTGCCTTTCTACCTGGGTTCCAATCCTGGCCCTACCATTTACAACTACATGACCGAACATGTTCCTAGTCCTTACCTATCCAGTTGAAATAAGAGTAGTGTGCGCCCCTACAGACAGTTTGGAGGATTAAATGAGTACATACAGGAGAGGCCGCAGAGCACAGCCTGGCACCACAGAGCTTTTGTGTGCAGGACACGGAAGACGTCCTTCGGTCATCATGTGCATCACATCCAAGCTGGCCCAGGGCCTCCTCGTCTCGCACCTGGACTCTTCAAAGCCCTTCCCACTTGGGCTCCCTGCCTCCAGTTTGGCCTCCTGCGATTCAGTTTCCACAACGTGGCTAGGGCGATCTTTCCCACAGGTAAATGTCACCATGTCCTTTCGCTGCATACAAATGTTTCCTTCCCTTCTTTCCAAGGCTTGCAAGGTCCTGCCTCCTCCTCTCACCCTCCACAGTGGGACCTCACACTCCAGAAACAATGTTCCGTTTCCTCTCCCTGCTCCGGCCTAGCGCTCACACTGCTCCTCTGTTCTCCTGGTCTCCCTGCTGCCCCCTCCTGAGGTCCCAGCTTAAATGATTCTTCCTCCAGGGAGCTGTCCCTGGCCCTCCACGTCTGTGCTAAGTGCCCCTAATCTACACGGAGGCCAGCCTTGTATTTTACAATGATTTAGCATAGCAGCTGCCTTTTTACTTGTACCAAGCCCAGAGAAAGTTTAAACTCCCTCTGATGGTCCAAATCTCTCCAGTCTCCACTGAAGCCATACTCTCCAAAGTTTGGGATGTGTGCAGGTGATGTTATAATGGGATTAGTGCTCTTTTTTTAAAAAAAAATTTTTTTTAAAGATAAAAGAATGAAAACATATTAACAAAGACACAGACAAATGAAACAACATAAAAACAATAAAGACAGTACAGAATTTCAGACAAGGTGATAAGAAATTAGCAATGGTTGTTGTATTACATACTGCTATATTCATATTGTTACTCAGATAAACAAATATAGACATGTAAGAATGATCAAGCAATTGAGTATCCACTGTGCTCTTTAGAGAGATTCAAGAGGGATGTTTTTCTTCCTCCCTCTTTTGGCCAATGAGGACATGGCATGAAGGATGCTATCTGCCAATCAGGAACTGAATCTGAAGGCTCGTTGTTCTTGGACCTCCAGCCTCCAGAACTGTGAGCGTCTGTTGTGAAAGCTGCCCAGGCTAAGGTACAGTACTTCATTTTAGTTGCCTGAATGAAGTGCAGGATGCAGGCTTGTCTTCTCATCTTCACATCTCCAGCACCTAGCGGAGTGCCTAGCTCAACACAGGTGCTCAGCAACTATCACAGGACATAAACAAATCAGTATGACTTCCCTAACAGAATAGAAAATCAACTTTAAAATGGGACAGTGTTCTCTTTATTTCAGATCTCTGAACTCTGAGATACCTCACAGCGTATCCCACTGGGGAGGAGAGAATGCTAGATTCACAATTAAGCATCTGATGGTAACAGATGACTAACGATGGTGACAATGGAAACAGTGAACATTTCTGGCACAGTGACAGTGTGTCAGGCACTATGTTGAGCATACACTACAGAGCATGTCATCTAGTCCTCAGGAAAGGACTCCAAGGAAGGTCCTCTTATCCTCGAGTGCATCAGGGAAGTCCATCAGGCAAGCACACTCACGCCCACGCTCCTCTTCTGGAACTATTCACAGGATGAAACAGAATGTTCTTAACTGACCACCCTTCCTCTCAGGGGCCGGGACAGCAACCACGAGCTTCTGCCCTTCCCGAGTAAGCAATGGGGAGAGGTGAGGACAAGGCCGGGCTGCCAGCCGGACTCTGGACTCTCTGTTACTGCTGACTTCTCGACTAACAACTCTGCCCAAATGTTCCACATCTGGTCTCCTATCTGCAGTCTTAGCTCCAAATTTCAGCATTAAAGAGTTTGGGCCCTTTATAACAATAATAATAATAATAATAATAATAATAAACCCAAACAACAACAAACTTGTGTTCAGGCTATGAACACACAGAAATTTCAGGGTCTATTTCACAACTCACATCAAGACTAAAACACACTTTTTTTTTTTTTAACAGCTAATGAATTCTATTTCAGAAAGGTTAAATCTTCTAAGCTTTGGAACATCACCAAAATAGAGGAGGACTATGTCAGATGGATAAGCTTTTTAACATACTTTTAAAAGCTACCCAGTGACAAGATTTCAGTACTGGGAGCTGTACTTGGCCTCTGGGGATACTGGGAACAGCCCTGGGAAGTTTCTGTGCTTGCTGGGAGGAGACACGCAGTAAACATCATGTTCTTTTTAATGGCTCTGATGATATATATCCAAGCACTTAAAGTCAAGTTTTTGAAAGATGCTTGCTTTATTCTGTTAATTAGTCTGAAATCCAATGTTGGAAGGAAGAGAAATGGACAGTATGTTCCATACTCCCCACTTATTAAAAAGAAAAAGAGACAAGTTCTGAAGAAAGATGTGTGGAGAAATCCTTCAGCTTTTATAAATGGGACTAATACTTCTGTTTATAAATCAAGTTCAAAATAAATTATAAACCAGATTTCTAAAACAGTACATAAGAGTAGCTTTATAAACCACAATCCTTACATGAACTCTGGGTTTTATGATTAAAAATTTTTTCTTTTCTTTTCGTGTGTGTCTGGGATGGAACCCAGGGCCTCAAATACACTAGGCCAGCACTTGACTGCTGAGTTCCGCCCCCAGCTCTGAACTCTGGGTTTTAGATGAACATCTCTGAACTTGCCTAGAACTTCTATAATCAACTGAAACAATGTTTTATTTCTCAAACTATTATCTGTTTGGGTAGAATTTATGTACATATAACCAAGAAAATATAATTCATATGCGAAGAGTTTTCCCCTTATGGGCAGGAATGAATACTTGAAGACACACAAAGTTAGGTCTCAAACAATACAGGACATGAATGACCAGCATGATTCTACAAGTTTAATCTACTGCTCTGTATACTAAGGCTCTATAAACCCCACGATTAGTGTCCAGGTAAAACTCAAGGAGTTTTCCTTGGTTAACAGGTCCAAGGGGCTCAGTTTAAGTAAGCTCTCTACAGGAGCACTTGTACACTGTCATCACTCTAGACACAAAATTAAAAGAATCAGTTTAGAATACAAAGGAAAACAGAATCACAAGATCACCATCAAAATGCCAATATTTTAAAAATCTCCCAATATTCTGAGAAGTAAAAGTCTGTTTGGAAGAAAAGAATCAGGCAAACAGCTCGACCAGTTTTGTACGTAGTGCTCACAGGACCATGAAGAAACAGGCCTGGGGAAGAAGCCCGTAAGCACGCTCTTCATGTCGAGTGAAAGGCTGGAAGGCCCAGCTAAAACCTGAAGCGGCACTCGCCCACTTTTTTGATAAAGACAAAACTCTCGCTTAATCTAATAGCAAGTTAGTAGAAGTAGTTATTTGTAGTTTATATGATCTGAGTTCCTGGAAATATAATAATATATAGATTTGTGTGAAGTTTTCATTTTCAGTATTGCTGTGAAGCACATTTAGTGACTTAATGAAGTAGTCAGTCACATTTTTCAACTTACATGCAATAGAGACATTAGAAATATAGGACTTCCTTTTTTATGTTCTCTGTAACATAATGATTTTGTAAATACACAGCAGTGATTTCAAACACAATGAATCTAGCTGGGTGTGCTGGCTCATTCAGGAGGCTGAGACAGGAGGATCACACTGAGCTTGAGGCCAGCTGAACTACACAGCGAGACCTTGTTTCAAAATACAGCACAAATCAAACACAATGAATCTGGTATATCTGCCACTCAGCTTTTCAACCTTTAAATACTGCTAGATGCCACATGTTAAGCACAGCTCTATCACAGGCACACAGTTATGCTATATATGTTATTTATTCATATGTTATATACTATGTATTAGGTTTATTCTACTGTAAGAATATCTAAAAAGACTAAGGCACACAAGCAGGTTTGAAAGAAAAATCACAAAAGGCACCGACATGTTAAGTACTAAGCCCAACTCAAGTGTGTACCTAATGTATTCAACAATCTGTAAAACACCAAATACATTAGTTTAACTACTTGGGGAAAAAGTTGCTTTCTTTTCTTTTTTTTTTTTTAGCTCAAAGAGGATCAGTATGACCAGGGACCCTTTTAGACAGAGAACTTTTTGTTTCTAACAAAGCAAACCTAGAGGGACAAAACTCTAATTTTCTAAGCATTGTCTTAGGAACCACAGATGAATAAATGCCAACAGCCCAGTTTCCAGCACATGCCACCGCTACAGCCACCCACTGGCCCTGTGAAGTCGGTGGAGAAGAAGGCAGCTGATGAGAACGTGTAGCTTAGGGTCAAACATAAAAACACAGTAAGAGAGAAGCAATGCACAGTGCGGAATGCTGTGGGCTCTGGAGCAGGACCCATCTGGTCCAAATTCATACAATATCTATAGCACCATAGCCAGGAGCAAGGGTCTTAATCTCTCAGGGACACAACCACAGAAATGGAGGTAGTAACAGTATCTTTCTCCCAGGGATGCTGTGAGAATTAAATGACATTATATAAATAAACAGTAGGCCACAGCGCCTAATGCGTGCTGAGGCTCAGTGAATGTAATGGTGATAATATAATAATCTTTCTGGATTAATCATTCTGTTTCTGGATTGATTCCAATTGGAAGAGATTACTACTTATTACCATATCCTTGGCAAACTATTCTGTATTATCAGCATACAGACACCATTTTTATATAACTAAGTATACAACGATCGGTCTTTATGATATATATTGTTGCCTAAAAGAATTGTAAAATATTTAGTACAAAATCATGTTTTGAAAAAAATTGTACATTTACATATATGGTTGAAAAAAGTGTAGGAGATGTGCCAATTTGTGAGCATAGTCACTTCTGAGGGATGTGATTATTATTAATGGCTGTAACTTTCTTTTGCTGATCTGGTTTCCTGATGTTCTAAAATATCTACATAAAAGATAAGGAAGGAAAATTTTCATACACACTAAGAAACAAGAGTATGGGATGTTGCCACTCATATGCTGGAACCAGGGCAAACACTTACAGAACCATCACCAGTGCAAGAAGCACAAAGTGATGCACAACATGGTGCACAAAGGCAGGCACAGCCAGAGGACTCCACTAGCAGAAAGAAAGTGAACCTAATTTTGAGCACTGGCCTAGTTATTTCCCAGCCACAGCCCTCAGTGAGTCACTTCTCTTGTGTTTTAATGTATGACCAACTGATTTAAACATTTTTCATCTACACAGTATTGGACAGAAGCATTGCTCCCTCCTGCCTGGAACACTTTGGCTTAGCTTCCAGCACCACCCTGTGCCTTTTTCTCTCACCACATACCTTCTTGGTTTCCTTCACTGGTTCTCAGATCTCAGTCAGTCTATTGATTTAATGCCATCTACCTCCTGAACATGCCCAAGTGCCTACCTTCAGTCCTGACCTCTCCTTTGAATTCCAGACTTAACAACTATCTACTGAATGATTTGGCAGTCTAACCACATGTCAAATTTTCATAGCCAAACCCGAGATCCCTGTGATTTCCACCACGTTCTGGAATCTACTCTTGCGTCTCAGCCTCACTGCAGTGAATGATAACCAAATTCACCCAGCTGCTGAGGTCTAACTCTGGAGTCATCTCATACCTCAAACTCAAACCTGTTGACCCTACCTCTAATACACACCCAGAACTCTACAATGCCCCACCACCTTCACAGCTACCGCCTGGGCATGACCACTATCTTGTTACTAGATTTTTTTTAATTTTAAAAATAAAAGAAAACATTAACAAACAGACATCCATTTACAAAATAGCATAAGAACAATACAAACAATACAGAGTTACAGACAGAGTGATAGGAAATTAACAATGTTTGTTGTATTACGTATTGATATCTTTAAAGTGGTTTCTCAGGAAAACAAATAGAGACATATAATAATGATCAAACAAGTAACCATTAACTGTTCCTTTCAGCAAAGCAATAGAAGACAGCAGTACCACGGTTACCTACCCTGTATATACATAAATACATGATTTCTCTTCTTACTAGATTATTGTAATACCCTCCAAATCAGTCTCTCTGCTTCCAGCCTTGGTCCTGTTCCTGTATTATGAACACAACACCCACAGTGATTCAATTAAAGTGTCCATCCACCATGTCACTCTTCTGCCTAACCCAGGGTGGCGCCCCATCTCCCACCAAGGAAATGTCCAGTCTCGGTGCTAGCGCTATCTCCCCTTACCATAATCCTCATCACTCCAGCCAGCAGCCTCCTTGCAATTTCTTCACATGAAGCAGGCCATCACCTCAGTGTCCCCTGTCCCAGATGTTCCCTCTACCAAGAATGCTGTTCTCCCAGATGGTCACCCTCTCACCTCCTTCAAGTTACTTCACAAATACTTTCTCACTTACGCAACTACCCTGACTCCCTATCTTGGAGATGTTACTTTTCTCTCATTGCTGAGACAAAATATCTGACACCCAAAATTAAGGGAGGGAAGGTTTATTTAGCTCACATTCTGTGGAGGTTTCAGTCCATACTCAGCTGGCTCCAAGGCAGAGTGGCACAGGGCAGAGGGCAACAGTTCATGGTGGCGGTAGATAGCATAGGCAGCAAGCGCAAAAGGGGAAAAAGGGTTGCAAGCAGCCTCCTTCTCTCCCTTACATATGCAAACCATCCACCCCAGGGTGGTGTAGCACTCACATCCACAAATCGAAAACTCTAAAAGCCCACCCCATGACCGCATGAGGCTCTGGGGGACACCCAGATACAAACCATAACACCCCCACTAGGTAATACCACGAAAACCTCCCCGCCTTCTCCTTCCTTGTTTGACTTTTCTCTACAGCAGTTTTACTTCTCAACATAATTTATATCTCATTCACTTCATGTATTTGTAGTGTATTTCCTCACTGCTACTACACAAACTCTGCAAAAGCAAAAATGTTGACTGTGCTTTTCCCAACTAGTACCTAGAAAATGGCAGATAGTAGACACATAAACACACTTGTTGGTAAATAAAATCAATGAGTTGCCCTCACCTCTCTCACAAAATAAAAGAATGTGGAAATAACTCCCAAATAATTTGACATTTACATGTGGATCATGCTGTTATTACCAGTTATTACATTGAAGATATGTCCCAGTCCTGCCGGTCGTGCCCTGAATTAGTCATGCTTTGAACTATCGCCCCCACCTCCCTCTTTATCTATCTCAGTGCAAAGGCTGGCGACTGGGAATTCCTGCGACACTAAGATCCTGGGAAGGATTAGGCTTGTAGACCATCTTTCATTTCTAACCCTATAAATAATTATCTTAATCAAAAGTATGTTTTTTTTTTTGTTTTTTTTGATGGAGAGGGATAAAGGGGAGGAGAAAGATTAAAAGGAGAAAGATTAAAAGATTAGATGTGATCACTTAAGATTCCAAAGGGGTCCTGATCCTCCTTTAATATGTATCAGAAGTACTGCTTCATGCCGAGACTGTTAAGGGTGAGGACTGTTTCCTGGACTTTTGGTTAGCCAGGACAATACAACCATGTCCCCACCTAGGGCACATTTCAGTATAAACTACCAAGAGACAATCACTGACTGATCTCCATCTGGAAATCAAGAGGATATACAGTTAGCCATAACTCCAAGAGATAGAGAAAATAGTGTGTTCTGTTATGGCAGCCCATGAATTGCTTGTGGAGACACCAAGCAGAAATAACATAAGAGTTAGAAGACAAATCAGAATTCTCCTTTAAATGAAGAAATCTCACAAAACCCAATTTGCTATTCCATATTTCATCTATATTAGAAACAGTTAAGTTTCTTCTCCATTCATTCAGAAGAACCCATGGCCTTTATTTACCAGGAATAGTACCTTGGCTTGCACAACTAATGTGCAGTTACTGCAGATAAACTGCAGAACACTGTGAGTCCTGGTGAGAAAGGTAAATTAATCTAATTGAGCTGAACACATAGGGTCTTTAAGTGGGCAAAACTGCATCTCAGGTCCCTGAATCCAGCAGAAACCTGCTTTATGGAGAAAACACACAGATCTGAGCGTGAGGTAGTTGTGTGGGGCTCACCTTTTGGTTTCATAAAAGGAGTTCCTTCCTTACACCCTCAGTCCCCTTAAGAAAGGAGTAACTTTCCTAACACCAAAGTTGGAAAACTTGGGGCTGGGGACATAGCTCAGTGGAATAAGCGCCTGCCTGGCAAGCTCAAGGTCCTGAGTTTGATCCCCAGTACCGCAAAAAAAAAAAAAAAAAAAAGCATCAAAGTTGGAAAACTTAGCTTAAGTGTAAAATTTTACTCACTGGCCACATATCAAGCCTAGCTTGCTTCTCTCCTATCACCATAATGAGACTGTGTCAGAGAGAAAGAAACACACACATTTCTAAAACAAAACTTTCACGTTTCACTTTATGTGAGTGATGAAATAAGAATTTGACCTCTCATCCTTATCAACCTGGGCTTTTCTCTTCTTCATTAAAAACGAAACCAAGAAAAAAAGTTACTGTACTCAGCTGGATTCTCTTCCAGCCACAACACATTCCGAAGGAGGATCAGATGGGAAAGAAAACTATTTTAAAGATGACACACAGGTAAGCACACACGCCGGTCTCCCTAGTTACCAAGAACTTTCACAGGGGATGAGGTCTCCCAGTTGACCTCAGAATAGGGAACTATTGAAAAATGAATGAGTTCACATCAGACCAAAGGATAACAAATAAAGAAATTCCCCAGTACTGCGCATATGGTGATTTTTTTTTCTTCCAAAAACTTTTTTTTTTTACTTGCTTTTGATATTGGTTTAATTTCAGGAAATATTTTCATCACACGTAAGTCAGGGAATCTGGAGTTAATGTTCCAACAGCTACTCTTCCCACAGCCTCTCGCACACCTGGCATGGTGAGCATCAGTGCGCCAATTACAGTATGTCATTGTGGCAATAAATAGAAGTCTAGAGTAACAAGACAACACTAGGTTCTCTGGGAGACATAGGCTCTGACACGTGTTAGTAACTCATTACATGTCCAGGTCTTCTGCCAAGCAGAAGGAACATAGAATCACTTTTTAAAAATACAAATATTACACACATTTCTTGATGAGGATCACTCCTGGTATATTTATCTCATTCGCCACACGGTCACTGTCGTCTCCAATACAAAGGAGAGTCAGTGACTACAGACTATGTTCATACAGCAATGTACTTGAGAATTTTAAACAAACCAGTGAGGCAAATCACTTATGGTTTTCATACCAAGCATACCTCTGACAGGCTGTATATAAATACTCCTTTCAGTTCTGCACACCATGCACTCCGCTATGAAATACTGTACTATATAGGAACAAGAGACACACAATTCCACTGACTTCAGAAACACAGGTTTGTATGTTTACACTTTCATCTACCGTGCAGGCCTCATGGTCTAGTGGACGAGCACAAGGCTGGGCCCGAAGGAGTCTGAGCGCTTACAGAACTTCCTTAGTTCCTGCCAGGTCCTGAATTTCAGAGAGTTATTTAAATTATATCTTAGCTGCTTTCCCCCTGGAAGAGGCAACAAAGGAGATTTCAAACTTACAACTGCAATAGAAGCATCTAAAGATTGAGCAGTTCCAAATGGCTCACACTGCAAACATAAAATTAATCTGTCATCTAAACCTTAAAATTAATCTGTCATCTAAATCAGTCTTACAGGTAGTCTTTCTTAATTTGTCCCTCAAACATCAACTAATCCACAAACCTCCCAAACTGCCCACTAGAGTAAGTCTCCAGTGATTATTAAGTGAAGTACCGTAAGGCACTCTGCACCATGTACAGAGTTTTACAACCAGTCTCCTGAAGCACTTCTGAGTATCTTTAAAACCAGGTATATCCTATTCAAATAGGAATCCAGGTCGTGGTGCTGGTGTTACCGGAAGTAGAGCAAAGTGCTCTGGAGGGCTGAGGATGCTCTTGCTACCTGTGGTCACTGTGCTTTTTTACTCCAAACAGATGAAAGCTAGACTGTAGATATGTTTCACGATGTATACCATGAATAGCCAGGAAATGAGTCTATTTCAGTGTGCTTCTTAAATAAAAAATTATACTATACTCTCTAAGCAGACCAGCAGGTTAAACTAAAATGTAGTCAACCAAAGGTACAAGAAATAAAAGACATGATGACCTCATAAGTTAAAACTATAACAAAACAAGATATTATTCTGTAGCAGTTCACGAGAATGAACACAATAATCATTACCATTATTGCCCACATGTATCTAACTTAGTTTACTGTCAAGGAATTCACACAGAGCTCTACTCTCAGATTCTAAGATGAAACTAAAACATTTTATGATTTATTAAACTAACAGTGCCCTTGCCACGCATGGTGGCACGTGCCAGTAATCCCAGCATTCAGGAGGCTGAGGCAGGAGGATCTTTGTGAATTCGAGAACAGCCTGGCCTACAGGGTGACCTCGAGGCCAGCCTGAACTGCATAGTGAGTCCCTGTCTCAAAAAGACCGAAACAAACAAGAAATAAACTAACAGTGCCCTACAAATGAAACCAAAGAGACGTAAGAAAAAAGGTGTCTATACAGCATCTTAACCTCAGCACCTCTCACTTTCCTGAGCCAGGAAAACATGGGTCTGTGTGGTTTAAAAAAAATGAACTCCCAGGTGCAGAGGCCCATTGAATGGGACTGGTGAGTGGGTGGTAACAATTCCTTTTTAGAGGACAGGCTTTTCCCCCAGGCAGAGTGATTGTTAACTGGAAATACAGCGTCAGTTCTGCAACTTGTTTTCTACACCGTATTGCATCCATTTATTCGTTCAACAAACACTTATTCAGCACCAATTCTGTGCTCGGCACTACGCTCAGCATTGCTTTTTCCTGGTTCCTAGTCATACGCAGGCTCGGTTAATTTCTTAATGAAAGAGGTCTGTGGTCTCTTTTCAAGTTTGTCTTTTCCAGCAATATTAAATATGTTCGGCCCCCCAAGTTACCAGCTAGGGATGCTCCTTTCAGTACATTTTGGTGCCATGTAACCAGATCTAACCAGAGGTGAGAGATCTCTGTAATAAAAATTATAACATTGCTGAAAGAAACTGAGGAGGAGAGTGAGAGCGATATCCATGCCCTCAACCTTTAACGGGGTGAAGAATCTATGTTGATAAATGTCCACATGAACCAAAGCAGTTACAGATATAATGCAATCTCTATTCGAACATCAGTGATACTGGTCCCAGAACTAGGAAAAAGCAATCCTAAAATGTATATGGAAGCACAAAAAAACAACAAATAGCCAAAACTAATTTGAGCAAAAAGAACAACACAAGAGGCATCACAATACCTGACTTCAAAATATATTCCCAAACCCTAGGAATCAGAACAACATAACGCAAGTGTAGAAACGACACATGAGGCAGTGGGACAAACAGAGCTCAGCAGTGAGTCCAGTCACCTGCCGCCAGGGATCTTTAACAGTGTCAGGGACAAAAAGTGATGCAAAAGTTAGATATGCACATCCAGAAGAATGAAACTAGACCACTACCTCTTACTGCATACAAAAATCCCTGACAATGGTTTAAATATTTAAGTGTAAGACCTGAAACTATGAAACTATTTCCAAGAAAACAAAAGGGAAATGCTTCAAGACAATGGAATGGCCAAGACCTTTTGGATAAGACCCAAAAGCACAAGAAACAAAAGTAATAACTAGACAAACAGAATTATATCAAACTAAAAGCATGCGTGCAGAAAAGGAAATGATCAAGCGTGAAGAGACACCCTATGGAATGGGAGATATTTGTAAACTGCATATCTGACAAGGAGTTAACAACCAGAATATATAAGGAAGTCAATAGTCAAAAAACATCAGATAATCTGATTAAAAATGGGCAGTAGAGCCACACAGAGTTTTTCAAAAGAAAAATATAAATGGTCAGTAGTTAAATGCAGTAATGTTCAGTATCACTAATCATGAGGGAAATGAAACATAACTATCAGGTAATAACCATTATCAAAAAGACAAAAGGCAACAAGTGCCAGTAAGAATGTGGAGGAAAAAGGGAATCCTGTTACACATTTTTGGTAATGATACAAACCAGTGTAGCAACCACAGAAAACAGTGTGGCGTTCTCTTAAAGAATTAAAAACAGAATTATTGTACTATCTAGCAATCCTACTGTATATGCAAAAGAAATGCATTCACTATGTCCAAGAGACATCTACATTCTCATGTTTACTGCAGCACTAGTCACAATAGCTAAGAAACAGGAACAATCTAAGTGTCCATCAACCGATGAATGGATAAATAAAATGTGACACACATACACAGTGAAATACCATTCAGCCATAGAAGTATGAGATCCTGTCTCTTTGACAACATGGATGGGACTGGAGATCATGATGTTGGTAAAGAAAGCCAGGTACAGCAAGGCGAATACTGAATGATCTTGTTCATGCGCAAAATAAAGAAAAGTTGCTCTGAGAAGCTGAGATTGTATGATGGCTACTGATGGGCAGTGGGTACTGAGTCATGGTCTGATAGGAAAATAACTCCTGGTGTTCTACTGCACAGGAGGGTGAATACAGGTAACAACAATACATTATATATTTCAAAAAGCTAGAAGAAAAGATTTTTTTAAATGTTCTCACCACACAGAAATGACGCTTGAGGTGATAGATATGCTTACCTTGATTAAACATTACACATTATACACATATCAAAAGACCAAATGGTACCCTAGAAATATTGTCTGGAACCTTTATGTTTTTATGTATTAGTTTAAAATTAAGTATAAGTGTTTTCCAAACAGAAGGAAATTCTACTGTCTGCAGTAACATTGTTAAAGGCTAGGCATGGCACCATATAACTGTAGTTTCAATACTCTTTCAATATATCCCCCAGTTGAGGCAGGAGGATGGCCAAAAGTTAGAGGCTAGCCTGGGCTACACAGTGAGTTCAAGACCAGCCTAAATTGCACAGCAAGATCTTATCTCAAAAAACTAAATAATAAAAAAGGACAAACCTGAAGGGTATAATGGTGAGTGAAGTTCACCAGTCAGAGAAAGGAAAATAAGATATTGCTATATCTAGAGTCTAAGAAAGTCGAATTCATAGAAATAGAGAGTAGAATTGGAATAGTGGTTGCTGGAGGCTGGGCGATAGGGAGGAGGAATGGTCAAAAGGTACAAACTACAACGAAAACAAACCTTCTCAGCAGGTTGCTAAATCAGGGGTTCTTCCAGTCCCTCACCCTCCCAAACTCCATTCAAGAGTTAGCCATGAGAAACAGGTAGGATGCAGTGACCTACCTCATCATGCCTGTCTAACGAAGACCAAATTGGGCCCAAAAGTGAAAAGAAAATCAACCGCCCAAGAGATAGGAATTTAAGGCCTGTAATCTAAGTGGCCTAAGTGAATTAAAAAGAGTAGTGTCCAATGAGGAGCAAGAAGAAGAAGAGGAGGAGGTGGAGGAGGAGAAAGAAGAAGAGGAGGGAGGAAGGAAGGACCTTATTTGCTTCCGTATTTTACCTTTTTAATTAGAGATTTGTCTTTAGAGTTTTATCTGTTAGCATTTTGCTTCATGTTGTTATTGATTTATCTGTTGATACAGTCAGTAAGCTTTTTATTAATGTAGAATATGTAATATGGGATCCCTTTAATTTTATGATAAAATATAAAACTAAGTATATTACGGTTCTCTAGAGAAGCAGAATCAATATAAAATATATGTATAATTATACAAAAGGATTTATTAGGTAAACTTACTGGATTAGTGGTAAAAGTGTCACAGTGATCATCTGCAAGGTCAGAGGCACCAGAATCCAAAATGGCTGTTTGCATGTTAGCTAGCTAACACCAAGTGGCTTTCAAAGGTCAAAGGCCTGGAAACTCACTGTAGAGTCACCAGTGTGAGTCTGTGCTGGAAAGCTAATGAAACTGGAGACCAGTGTCCAAAGGCAATGGTCAAGACTGGAGTTCTTCCCAAACATGGGAATACACCTCCTTCTCTCCCTATATATTCTTCTAAGCTATAAGCCTATTATTGATGCCCACATCCAGGGTGGGTCTTCCTTCCTCATTTCATTGGCCTACATGCCACATGACAGACACAACGAGAAGTTACTAATCTGTTAGGCAGCTCTTACTCAAGTCAAGTTGATACATCACAATTAACAATACAGGGGCTGGGGATATAGCTCAGTGAAATAAGCGCTTGCCTAGCAAGCGCAGGGTCCTGAGTTCGATCCCTAGTACCGAAAAAAAAAAAAAAAAAAACAACTAAATTCACAATTAACAATACACTAGGCTTTTATAAGATATCATTGCTTTCTAACACACAACAACTATGTTTCTGAATTAGTTAATAGCATTACTTTGAGGAGGTTCCTCATTAGGAAAAGAAGAATAATCTATCTTTAAGTGGTTTTCCGAACACCAAATTAAATGGTAAATCTCAAAGTTTTTTGTATTAAAGGGGCATTATTATAATTATTAATATGGATCAGGAAACCTAGTAGCAAAAAAATTATTTATCTGTAAGCATCTTCCCAGGGATATGCATGCACATGCAGTATGTGTACAAATGTGTGTGTGTTATCAGCAAGAACAGGAAGAACATCTCTGTGCCCTCCATGTAGCACCAATACCCTGACAGAAGTATATTTCTGTGGACATCAGTGTCCAAGGTCAAAACAAAATGTGGGGCAGCTTCCTGTATACCTGCCCTGAATTGTATACATGTTATGGTGTTATGCCAACATCTGATTTTTATTCCTTCCAATTCTAGAGCTCTGTTTATTCTTTGCTCTTTTATCAAGAACTTGAGGGGCAGAAAAAGAAAGTCACTGGAAATATCACAAAATTATGATTTTTATGATCATGGGGTGTCCTTACCTCATCCATGCTGATGCCGTAAGTGGTTGTCTGGGATTTACTTAAAATAAGTAACATTAGGGAAGAACTTTGTGAAAGAAATCGTAGTGGTCTCTCAAATTGGCAGTGGAAAGGAACCAACAGTTAGCAAAGGGGAAGTCACCCACATCACAGGGGAGGCCAGCTTTATGTTAGCTTCATTCACTGAAGCAAAACTTGGGAAAAAAACCTCATTATTCAAACTAGATGCTGATTTTATAACATTCACTTCAGTGAGGTGATGAACTGTTTCAATTTTCTTTCATTTTGAATATGCAGTGTTATAAAGCAGACAAATTACCACATTAATAAAGGCACACTTGAAGTTTGTAAAGTTGATTTGAAAAACAACCAAATATAGGAAACCTGTCTTGAAAAGTTTATTGCCAAAAGCATTTTGTTCTCATTTTACTCAAGTGAAATTTTCCTTTTAATCAAGTGACAAAATAAATGCTATAGTGGGTTTAAGACAAGATCAATTATGGCAAGAATGAAATTACATTCTAATGATAATTAGCCTCAAGCCTTGATTACTGCTAGCTCAAATGATGTGGTCCTGAGGCACAGAGTACTCTTGTGTTCATCCATCTCCAGTGCGAGCAACAGCTAGGCCCCTTCCGGGCTGACAGTCAGATAAGCCAGGAGCAGGACAGGGAGGCAGAGAAGGCCCACTACACAGACCCAGAATAAAAGAAAACACTATGTTCATAAAAATTTGTATCAAGCACAAAATTCACTTTAAAAAATGGCCCACTGATAATCTCCCTCTTAAAAATGATTACTCTCTCTTGTCAGAAAAATGACAAGGAGCAGATTCCACCTCCCTGGAGAAAATGAAACTTTACTGGTGAGGAACAGAGACAGGTCCTTTTGTGGAGGATGAGCGTGAACACAGGAGGAGCGCTCAGGAAGAGGACCTGGGCCTCTGGACACAGTCCCAAAGGAAAAGGGGATGGGTGCGGGCTGCGGGGACATAACCAAACCATGTGGCACAGTTTCCGTGTGCTCCAAGGCCACACCAAAGAACTGCTATCCCATAAGCCAGTCGTGGTGAACCTATGGCCTACGTGCTGCAGCAGAATGCTTGTAGCATTGAAAGCTCTAAAAGGTTCACTGTCACTGTCACAAGCATTATTGTGGAACCAATGGCTGTTTCTGTTGCTTTATGCAGATAGGATCATCACACTTTGGAGATGGAGATGATTGCCACTTCATTTTGCAGACATCAAAGAGGCAGAGTGAGTCCTCATGGAACTGACGAATATCAAAGCCATTCCAGCTCGTGTTTCTGACTGCTCCCTCCTTTCTTCCCCCTCTGGGACAGCTGTGAGGCTTTGAACAGCCACTAACAATGGCTAAATGGCTACCAAAAAATTATGGCAGATCATCTCCATTATGAGAGGATACACTCTTTTCTAGCCTTCAACACCAGACAAATGCAAAAGAAAATCTATAATCACATTGCAACTATAAGTCCTACTTAACTAAAACCTACTGTTGACCAGGCACTGTTCTAGGAGCCTGCGTCCACTCACCTCCTACAAAGCTTATGAGCTGGGATGCACTTATAAGCCCATTTTACTGAATAATGAAGCTTACACGGGTACTAATGCTCACATCACACCAATACATCAGTGCCTGCCTAGACTCAGACCCATTTTCTGGCACTTTCTACTGCACTATTGGCCCTTACAGTTTTGCTAAAGAACAAGTACCTTTGTCAGCTGACTAGGAGAGCTGCACAAAGCTTTGTCTGGTGAAAATAATTAATCACTATATAAGAAATGAACACATTCTGAACAATGGAATAATGCTTCTAAAATCTGAGTATAAGCATGGACCTTTATTTAAGCAGGGAAATTATTGCAAAATTCCTATTTTTCATTCTAAAAACCTTTGTTTCACAGATCTTAAGATTATTTTGTTTCTTCTTTTTTTCTGTTGAACAAAACCACGTCTACACAAAGGATGAGGAGAAGGTCAACAAGAAGGAAGGATTTTCCGCATGGAATGGGCACTGACATGCAGGCCCACCAAGTGGACCATGGCGAACTTTATTATTCCAGGTCACAGACTTCCCGTAGCTGGACAGCTTCCCCTGATGCTTCCTCCTTCTGACAACCACCTGCCACCTTTACCTTCTAGAAACACAGGAACCTCGCCAGCCTGGAGAATTCTGTTCTCTGAACTGAACACTAATACCTCTCATCTCCCAGTCTAAATGCAGCTCTGAAAATCAGAACTCACTGCAGCGTTAATGCTACTGACATCTCTGCGGATTGTTACCTTCTGCTTGTGGGAAGGCTGCCTCTGTAAAGCTAGGATATTCCAAACAGGGCTGTTCTTAACCAAGGGAGACCTATGGCTTTGAGCCTGCCTTCCTCAATATATAGACCAGACAAATAGAAAAACCAGCCAGGCAAGCTGGGCACAGTATGGCCAACTTCATTTCCCTAGGGGTAATTGAGAGATTTGGTTTCAGGATCTAGAAATATGAAAAATGAATACTATATATGTTCTGCCCGTAAAGAGGGCAATTCCAGTACATTACTAGTTCAGACTATTACAAAGATTTCTTCAGAAGGTGACTGTGATATTAAGGTGGTAAGCTCATGAACACAAAGGTTTAGCAGATGATATAAGACAATGGGACAAGGATCTGGGGTGTAGCTTAGTGGTAGACCACTTGCCTAGCAGGCATGAGGCCCTGGATTTGATCCTCAGCACCCAAATGAAACAAAGAAACCGGGAGCTGGGGGACAGGACAAGAGAATTAAAGATACTAGCAAAAAGTCCTTATGGACTGGGCTTAAAAGATGGGTAGTTTTCAGGCAATGAAATGGGAGATGAAGGGACCTTCCAAACAGAAGGGACAGTGTGTTCAAAGACTCATTTTATGAAGTGGCCTGCAGCTCAGAAAGTAAAGACAAACAATGTCTGTATAAGGGGGGAGGCAGAGATGAGCAAAGGAAGGGTCTCAGATCAAAGATCCTTAAGGCATCTAGGAGCCAAGAGAGGGAGGGTTTAAGGGAGGAAAGTGACACGCTTGCGTTGTATTTTTTCTTCTAAGTGATTCTGGCGGACATGCTGAGTGTGGGCAAGAGTCTATATTAGTGCTGTGCAAAGGGAATAAAATACAAGCCACAGAGCTGAGCCACATATGTAATTTTAAATTTTCTACTAGCCGCATTTAAGAGAGAAAATAACAAGTGAAATTAATTTAATAATATATTTTAAATCCTCAGATCAAAACTATTATCATTCAACATGTAATCATTATCTTTAAAATTATGAATGAGGTAGCTTACATTTTTTTTCACACCAAGTCTTCTAAATCAGGCACACCTGCAGCATGGGACTAGCTGCAATGGGACTAGCATGTTTCAAATACTCATAGCTGATGTGGCCAGTATCTACCACACCAAAGAGCACAGACCTAGATAAACCACAAGACCACCACGGAGGTTGTAGTTAACAGTCCAAATACAAGATGACCAAGCTCTAGGGAAACCTTTCTGGTTGTTGATGTATGTTAAACTGTGACTGCACTGCAAATTTTAAGATATGTAACTATAAAAACTTTCTAGGCAATAATTTACGTAGTTTAAAAATAAAAACAATCCAACAGAGCACAGGGAATAGTGCTGCTCCCATCCTGCTTCTACCTACCCTTTCCCTGTCTATGCCATACCCCACCCGCCTGCTAGATGTAGCAACTTTTATTGACACCTTCTTTTTGTTTGTGTTCAATATTTCTCCATCCAGAAGTAAATAAATTTCTCCGTCCAGCAGAAGTAAATAAATTCCAATTTATCTCAAAGATAGCATACTATGTATTGTTTTATTCCTTGCTTTCTTCATTTAATAACGTATCTTTCCAGATACACACACACACACACACACACACACAGAGTTTCCATGTTCTCATTAAAATGCTATACAATATTCTGTTATATGGATAGATCATGGTTTATTTAGCCAGTCTTCTACTAATAATTACTTGAATTGTTTCCAGTATTTTCTATTACAAACAATGGTTTAATGGAAAACCTCCTATGTCCATCACTTTATATGTATTCAGATGTATCTGCAGGAAAAATTATCAGCGCCAGATTGCTGGGTCAAAGGGTAACTGCATTTGTAATCTTGAGAGATGCTGCCAACCCAGGCTTCACAAGAGTTGTGCCACTTTGTATTGCCCTAAGAAATACAATACTAATTTCCCCACACCTGTTCAACAATGTGTAATTGTCACACTATAATTTTTGCCAATCTGATAAAATGAAAAGCATATCTTTAGCATAGTTTAAATTTGCATTTCTTATATTCTGTGTGAAGGTGAACTTTTTTTTAGGTTAAAAGATAATGCATTTCTTATTTTATGAATAATCTATTCCTATTCTTTGCCTTTTTTCTATTGGACTGTAATGTCTGTCTTATTAACATGTAGGTGCTCTTTGTATAAAGAAATTAACCTTTTATCCCCTGCAAATATTTTTCTGCTTATCATTTACCTTTTGAATTTGTTTACAGTTTTTTTTTAAATCAGGTAAAAATGTTTTATTTGAATATAATCAAATTTATCATTTTCTTCCTTGTTTCTGGATTTTGAGTCAGTTTAACAGCCCTTCCTTTCAAGGTTATAAAGAATTTCACCCATATTTACTCCTCTGATGATTTTAAGTAGAACCAAATATATATTCACATTTTGAAATCCATTTTTAAAATATCAGTTTTCAGCTCAGTGGTAGAGCATTTGTATAGTACACACAAGGCCCTGGGTTTGATCCTAGCACCACACATGTACACACAAGATTCATTTTCATTTTTTATAATGAGAATACATCACATATTTTCTAAATTGTCTTCCTGATTTATCCTTCCTTTTATCATTTTCACAATGCTCTGTGAATATCACACTCACCATCATATAAAGTTAATTGATCAAGCTGGAGTTCATCTGAATGGCATGAGACACAGGACCAAATTTATATTTCTCTGGATAACTTGGCCCAATGTCATACTAAAAATTTCACTGTTAGCCTCCTGGAAAGGTAATTTTTAAGTACTATTTTATCTGTGTACACATATTTTATAAAGTTGTGGTTCTAATTCTCTAGTCTAGACACTACAGAGGTAAACAGAATTTATACTATTCAATTATTTGTGGGAACTGTCAAATTTTGTGAAACTTAATTCATCACCACCAGTATCTTTTAACCAGATGCCTAGCTTGAAGAGATACACAGATGCAAACTGCCCTTCAGAATTGTACAATTTGAGGTCACTAAATTATCTTTCGCAATTAATTTGTTTAAAAGAGAAGCAATGCAACACAATTAAAGTCTGGCAAAACTCTGATTGATGACAGAATTCTGGTTTACTCAAGCTCATTTTATATGATCACCAGTGTGGTATTCCAAAGAATTATGACAAAGGAAGAAAGGAAGGGGAAAACAGGAAATTGAATCTGAAAATGATCCATCTCAGCTGGAAAAGTTAAAAAAAAGATTTTTTCCTGAGTTTTTCATAAAGATAAATAAAACTACAAAACATTTCATAAACTTGGGTGTTGTTTCTTACACGGGGGCCATGCCAATCTTCTCTGCACAGTTCTGATTTTAGTGTATGTGCTGCTCAAGCAAGCATAAATAATAATTGTTTCCCACAAAGATTAGATGTTCTCAATTTTTTCAATTCAAAAATTTCTGATGAACTGAAATTTTTAAAGTAGAAGTATGAAAGCTAGACTATTCTATGGTATCTTCTTTCTTGGCATCCTTCAAGTTTTATTTGATACATACTGTATGCATTACCTTGTCATTTGCAGCTGTGAAATTAGTTATTACAGATCAGTTTCTAAGAGGGATTCATACACACAACAGGGGGGATGGGAGGAGAGGGGAGGGGAGAAGAAATTGAAGAGACTGAGGGAAGGAGGGAGAGATTGAGGGAGACAGTGATATTGGAAGCGAGGGAGAGGGAGAGAGAGATTAAAAGAGAAAGAGAGGAGGGAGGGAGGGACAGAGAGAGAGAGAAAGAAGAGGAAGAAATGAGTGACATCCTTCCAAAACAGCAAAGGATCAGTTCCCACAGGGTATGCTAAGGGATTAGACACACACTAGGAACTTTGCAGTAAGGATACCAGTGGCAGATTATATCAGTAAAAATAAAGTGATCCCATATAAAAAGTAAAGAAAGTGTGGGGAAGAGAGCAGGGAGAATGCCCTGGAGTAGAGGCTACCCCGCCATAGCCTGGGTATAGCTCCCAAGGTCTCTGTGATGTTTCTCAAAAAGTTAAAGTGGAAGCCAAGAGCCCTGTAAATGAAGAGACTACCCTATTTCCCTAATCATTCCCACTCCCCAACCCCTAAGAAGCTATCTTTTCCCAAGGCTGCCTGTAGGAAACTGCTCAGAAATCTGCTCTCCAGCCCCAGGATGACTCTCCTGAATTTCCATCTTTTCTCAGCTTGCAAGTGTCTAATGGAGGTAGTTTGCCTCTATCATGCATATTGTTATGGCTTGTGTCTAGATGAACCTCCAAAGCTTTATGTAGTCATAGGTGAGGCTTTTTCAGAGGTGGCTGAATCTATAGTGTGTGATGCTGGGATTAAGGGTGTAGGATTACTAGATCAGTCCACAGATTGGTTTGGCACTGCCCTAGTCCCAGTAGTTTAGATACAATATAAAAGAAGCAGAAAGACACTGTTAAGGTCCCTTGTTTGCTTGCTTTACTACCTTCTGCCCATCATGAACTGTTTCTCCTCTGTGAAGCCTGCCTGTTGTGCCAAACTGCCTTGGAGCCACCTATGGGCTGAAACCTCCACAAACTGTGAACTAAATATATCTTTCCTCCCTTAACTTCTGTGTGTTGGGTAATTTGTCCCAGGACAAAAAAAGTAACTAAAACACATATACATCTGAAACTAACTACTAATGTTATTAACTAACTAATAATAATACTATTTCCCCTCCCCTCCAACAAAACCCTACCTTGCTTCCTATGTCAATAATGTTATTTCCCAACATGCCTGGACTCCTTACACCTTAGACTTTGGGCATTTTTACTCAACCCTCCCTGACATAGCAAGTAACCACTTACCAAGTCTTTCTGTGACAGCCTCCAACCCTCCTTTCCCTTCTGTTTTCTGTATCACTCACTTATTTCAGACCCTCCTCTTGAACTACCTCATAATTGCACATCTGTTTTCTTGCTTCTCATTTCTTTTGCAATCTTTTGTACATGCACCTGTCACCATATCTTTCAGAAATGGTCAAAAACCTCTGATAGTTTCCCCAGTACTTACATAAGAGTCTGAAATTATTCCATTAATCATTTCATTCATCAAAAATGTTTCTTGAGCACCCATTATACACCAGACACTGTTTTAGACACTGGAGATATATTAATAAAGAGATAATGTTTAATGCTGTCTCTTAATTTGATTTTCTTCTGCCTCTCATCCCACTAGCTCCTGACACAATTGTGAGTATTATTTTCTACACAAATACTATAACAGTAGTTATATCTGATGTATTTGTATTTTCAACAATGTCTACAAAACACCTATTACGTGTTGGATCTAGTAACAAGTGGGCAAGACAGATGTGGTCTTTTCTCTCCACCCACCTATGATGCCTTACCTGTGACCATGTCCTCATCCCTCCCCTTGTATTCACTGAAATGGAAATTGATACTCAATAATGTTCTGTGCATTGCATAAAGCAAAGGGCCAATATATCCTTTGCTTGAGTTGAAAACATCAAATTTAACAGGGTCATAGTTGTGTCAATGTGGCCAATGAAGATAAGAATGTGTCATGTTTGTGTATTTCTCCATGAGGCCCACAACTTAATTGAGCAAAGACTGTGAACCCATATTCACCAGATTAAACACCCTGCATGTATTATTTTAGGCGCCCTTCTATTCACAAGTAAATCTGGACCCCTAACTTAAAATCCTATTGATGTTGTGCTCTTTGCTATAGGTGAGTCCCATCACCTTGGAAGCTGTCAAAAATCCTTTCTCAAACTAACTTTCAGACCTAAAGGATGGTTTGGTGCCAATATTCACAAGGAAAGAAAAGTTTTCCAGATCAGGAACATTCTGCACATTTATGAAAACTTTTGAAATACAGAGGCTTTCTATCCAATGGCAGTCAGCAAGAGGCACTACTTCTGTTCAATTAACTGAACTGTTGTTAAAAGCACAGAGAAACAAAAGCATTCTAAGCTCCAATTTTAAATCCTCTAACTGTAGTTTTATTGAAGAAAGAAACAAAGCATGCCTGGGCCCAAACCAAATGACATGTGAATACTTCCACCAGGCATACAGCTGCCAGAGCAGTCCCTAATGTGCTCCTCCCAACATCCAGTTTCAGCTTTTACTTCCCTTCCTTCCCTGGAGACAGGACATCTTCTACCCAATCTGGACAGCCCACCATGTCTGGAACATGCTCTGCAAGACAGCTCATGTGATTATCACAATTCTCCTTACTAGAACTTGGCCACCATGACCCAGGTCAACCTGACAGTAACTGCTGACCCAGACCTAGGACTGGAGCACTTTTGGGTCTCTCCGTTGCATGCTCAGATTGGTTCCGGCAACCAGAGTAAGGCTGGTCAGTGAGCAGGATTTAAGGAAACTTCACCAGATGAGCAAAGGAGAGGGAAACAGAGGCTCAGCCAAGATGCTGATGCAGTCTGCCTTCATACACAGCAGACCCAAACAGATGAAACACTAATACGTGACTGCCCCCAAGCGTAGGTCAATCCTAGAGCATCAACCAGCACTAGTGCCTATGGATTGACAGCACAATCCTGCACCCAGCCTCTTCCACCATGCCGCTTCTTCCTGAAGCCAGTTGACCATGCACAGGCTGAAACTTCTAAAACGTGAGCCAAACAAACCTCTCCTCCATTGAGTGGCAGATGTCAGGTATTTTGTCTGAGCAATGAGGAAAGTGACTAAGGCAATCTCCCTCCACGGTTCCCATCACCCTCTCCCCAAACTGCCCCTTTCTCAGCCTTCCTTGTTAGGCTCCATTCCGCCTTTGCACACACATTCAATGCTGGTGCAGTGTTTCTGCCCAACTCGTGACCATCCCAGAACAGCAGCCCTGACTACACACCTTCATGGAGCTAAGTCTCTGAATCCCAGTGCAACTCTCTCCGGCTCCCCCTATTACTGCTCACTCTCAGGGCATCACATGGCCTTTCCTTGCCTGCATTTAGTACAGCTGTACTGGTAGAACCATTTTACTTCATCAAAGTTTATTTCCTCACTAGATTTTCAACTCCCCAAAGTGATTAGCACTGTGGAATATAACAATTACTCAGTGAGTGTTAACTAAATGAATGACTTTTTTTTTCCTTTTTCTATGTTACTAGATTCCAGCTACCCATTTGTATACTGTCCCAAAGCCTGGTCCCTGCCAGCCACATCAGAGCCAGTTTTCCAAGATTCACTTTAAAAGGGAAATGGGCATTTGTTTCTATTCCTTACACCTTGTGCATCCATATATCGTAATGATAGAAGATAAAAATAAGGATCTTAATATCCTGCGATTGATGACTGTCATACATTACTAAGGTCATGAAAAAATGCCCTTAGAATATGTTCAGACAGGCTGAACTAGTAACCAAAAAGTGGGGAAGGTGTAGCAGTATTAAGTATTTATGATCAACTCTGACCTAACTAGAAATGTTACAACTGAAAAACCTCATTTCCTGCCTTCCTTCCAGTTGCTGTTTTCGCATTGTCACCACTAAGAGTCAAAATGAGTGAATGGAACTCAGCGGATGTGCCGTGTGCCTGTTATAGGCTGACATGTCCTCCCAAAACTCTATGTTGAAGTTCTAACCCCAGGACCTCTGAATGTGACTCCATTTGGACAGATAGCCTTTAATGAGGCAATTAAATAAAAAATGAGGCTGTTGGGGCGGGCCTTGACTCAATATGATCCATTCCAAGAGTAGATCAAGACCCAGGAAGATACCAGGGACATGCCTGCAGTTGTCAGACCTGGTGAGGTCACAGCAGGAATGTGGACACTGCAAGCCGAGAGGAGAGGCCTCTGCAGAAATCAACCCTGCCAGCACCTTGATCTTGAATGCCTTTCTGTAAGAAAATCAATTTTGATTATTTAAGCCAAGCAGTCTGAGATCCTGTATTAGGGCAGCACTAGCCAACTAATACAGTACCCAAGCCATTCTTGAGTGAAGGGAAAAGGTCTTCAACACTTTACAATCCCAGGGGTCATCTTCTACTTCCAATGCTGTCCTTTCCTCTTTATTTGACAAAAAAGGACACTGATGCACAGGCCTACAGAGGGTACTGGGCCATAATTTCATTCAAGGACTATCTGCTTCTAAATTCCAAATCCTTTGCATTTTATCTCCAGGGCCAAAAGATCAAAGAAATAAACAGTATGAAAAGATCAAAGAAATGAACACAGTATGAAAGCAGATTGGAGTTTGTTTCTCTTAGCCCTCAGAATGGGTGAAATCACAATTTTAACTAAGTTGAAGAGCCAGATGCATTTGTATGCATCATCCAAATAAAGTGACGGAAATGCTGTGAAACAGATGTGAATAGAAGCTAATTTTGCTTTTTAATGAGCATTTTGACCAGATCAATACTACCAAATATTAAACTGCACAATGCCAGGCTGTTTTAATGAAACTGCCCAGTTGACTGGTTCAAAGATGTACTAGAATAGCTAAAATGTATTTTTTCTTCGAAAGTGCAGGAGTCTATTATGTAAAATAAAGTCATAAAAAATTTAATCACACTGCATAAAGGACAGAACCTGGTCTAGCCTACAAACCACAGAAAGGCAGAGAGAAACAAAACGCAGCTGAATGCTTAATCAGCTGTCTGTCACTTTCTGAATAGTGCCTAATATTCTAATCATTAGTCACTATGCCGAGAAGAGGCAATTATGGAACAGGGAAGATTGCTTTAATTTGTTTTAACCTACAATTTTAAAGGCCCTCATAAAAATATAATTTCAGTCCCTATACACTATAAAAGCAAAAAAAATTATTAACAGCTAAAATTCAGTTTTTTACCGTAATGCATAAAAAAAACTTTGAAGTTGTATTGACAGATAGGACTAACAATTGTAATCAAAGAAATAAATTAAGTAAAACGATAATTTGTCTGTCACAATTTACTGAGGAAGAAAAAGTTCAGCACAGGCGGCTGAACTGTGAAGTTCAGAAAAAGCAAAGATAGAACCCAGTTTTTAATGAAATGGGGAGATTAATTGGTTTCCTAGCAACAACCAGGCTAAAAATGACTTAACATGTCTGCTCAATCAGATGCAAATTTGAGTGTTATCCCTTAAATGCTGATTATAGTTGGTCTTTTCAGATGCAAATCCAATGTGTAAAGTGAATGTAAATGTTGACGCTGCTGACAGCAAAAAAATCTCCTGATTAACGCCATTCTGGGGTTCAGAACCTCAGGGAAGAGATCTTCTTCGAAAGGAACTCAAGCTACCTGGTGGCCAGACTTGTCTGCCACCTTCTTGTGCCCCTAAAGCGCTGCCCTCACTCCAAGCAAACATAAAAGATGGCCAACCAAAAGATACTGCTGGGCCTCGCTGACTGCTCAAGCACCAATTTCCCATCAGTGAGAAAGGACAGATGGAGGATGCTTTTCCTGCTTAGAGTTCCGCTTGCCAGCCCAAGACCAGAGTTGAACTCAGTGTAGTTCTGCAAGCAGAACCAGACCTTTGAGAGTGGAGCCCATGCAGTCATATTCCCCTCAAGACCTCAAAAATATTCTTGCAGTAGTATGTTCCATCCTCCATGGTGTCACCAAGAAGGGCTGAGGGGAGGAGACACCACATTCAAAATCACCAGGAGCCACCAAAGCTACCGTGGTGACATCCCACTCCAAGCCAAAGCAATGTGCTCATCACACTTTCAGTCACTTGTGCAACAAATCTTTACTGCAGTTTCTATGTACCAGGCAACACAACAGGTGCTGGAGACACAGTAGTAAGAAAAAATCCCTCTTCTACCCTTCCTCCTGCACAAAGTAATAAATAATCACATTTTAGGCAGTGATAAGGAAGAACAAGTAAAGGCTAGTGCACTGAACTCCAAAAGTCTTTCCTTTCTAGGTCAAGGACAATGTCAATGTCTTCTGATACCGTGAATAGCTTTCAAGCCAATCTGAAACTACATCCTCAAAATGATCTTCCTTAAAGGAGGCAGGTTGGCTTTTTGGCCAAAGCCTTCCACCAGTGAGGCTCTAAAGAATGAGAAATCAATGAACAATTCATTCAAGATACTCACTCAAGGTTCTAGGATATCCTAGCACCTCAAGACCTATATTCCAGAAAATTCTAAAGCTTGTTTTCACCAATTAACTCACAGCTGCGAACAAGGCCAGGGATTCCCAGACTAATCTTATGAGTGCTGGGCTAAGGGCAAAGGCACAGGTCCTTCTTCCAAAGCATGTCACTCTAGGCCTAGCACTCAGGTCTTAAGTCTTTGAGGACTTTAAGCATTACTTTTACATGTAAATATCTTCTGGAGTATAGCCACAGGTATCCAGGGGTGGCAAACCTATGGCACATGTGCTGCAGCTAGCTGTTTGTTACCACTGGAATAGTCCATCTCAGGGTAGAGTGAGATTGAGGGCTTAGTTTGGGGTACAGAGATGTGAGAAAAAGTTGTTCAAGTGGGAAGGGACCTAGTCTATTCAGTGGCCTGGAATGGACCTGATAGGGGGTTGGTGACAATAGCAAGAATTACAAAGAAAATTGTGGTGCTCAACTGGTAGACGGAAATGCCTTATCAGCCTTGCCCTGATTTATGTTAACCCTTAAAGAGAAACAGCACTGTCACTTAATGCAGCCTAAAAAAAGGAGAAAAAATAGTGCCAGAATTTGGTTTCATCAAGCAGAGATAAATGTCCAAAAGAAAACATGGCCCACCACCCAGTCAGAAAGAGGACACCCGGTAGTAACAGGTTCTGATCAGACTTCCAGAAGAAGGTCATATTCAATTCTGAGTTACAAATCGAACAGACTACACAAGTGACTAGAGTCCTGACCCCTGGGATGTACCTTCTAGGCTAGTGGTTCTCAAAGTGTGGTACCCGGTACACCCCCCTGGACACATCTACAAACTCAAAACTTGGTGGAAATGCATAGCCACAAGCTATTCACCAGACTTAGTGAATTATAAATCTGGTGCAGACTCAGCCAGCTGTGTTTTAACAAGCCCTCCAGGTGCCTGTGATGCACACTAAATCTGAAAATTAGCATTCTAGGCCAATTCAGAAAGATGATGTGTCTCCAAGTTTATACTTAGCAGTAACTTGCTGCAAATTGTTTCAATCAACAGGAAACCAAGGATAGCTGGACTGTACCTTCTACATGATGGCACACATTCAAAGTAAACACACTAATGTGTGTGAATTCCCTGACACAATGACTTTTTCAAAAGAATGTTACCACTCAGAACACAAGATGCTGATTTACTGATTTCTTATGATAACCAATTGTTCCAACTAAGAAAAAGAGTTTTATTTTTTAAGTTTTAAGAAATTCAAGTGTTGGATTAGCTTCTGAAAGAAGCTTTGAGAATCACCGAGTTCTCTACTGCTAGGCTCTCTTTGACCTTTCTCAGTCAACCCTGCTAGGGCTCCATCCTCAAGAGCAGGAGAGAGAAGGTAAGACTTACAGCAAGACTTTCTATTAACAACCCCAAAACACTTGCTGACTGGATGACTTCCACAGCATCTCATACTTCAGAGAAAATAAGAAAACTTGTCCATCTTTTTAGTGTTCCTGACAACAGAGAAAATAAGAAAACTTGTCCATCTTTTTAGTGTTCCTGACAATTAAAGGGAGGTGACAGATGTACGGTTATTGCAAACTTCCAAAATGAAAAAGACCTAGGAAGTAATTTAACCATGGTAAGATTACCAGACATGAAGGAACCCATGATCAGAACGGAAAATCTCAAATTTAATTATATATAAGAATCATTTCCGATGCCTAATAAAAATGCACATTTCTGGGTACTATCACCAAACATTTTGATTCAGTCTGTGTGGGACAGAAATCCAAGAATCTATTATTTCAGTAAGCATGCCCAGGAGATTTTGGTTCAGAGATCTGTGTATAAGTTACCAACATAGTCACTTCTCCAGTTTTTAAGGAATTTTAGTAAGGTGTAATAATAGACTTTTTTAACTTCATAAGTAAAGGAATACTATAGCAACAGAACTGTAAGTTCATTTTTCTCTAAATGCATGCTAAAGTAGTTAACAAAAAGTTTGTATATGTCTTTCATTAAGATAACTCTTAAGTAACTTTTTATTACAAAAACTATATATAATCATTGTAAAAAATTAGAAAAGTAAAATGGAAGAAATATAAAATCACTGTAATTCTGCCATCTAGTCATGATTTGATACATTATAACTTTCCAGATAACATGCTGCCTCTACACACACTCACACACACATACACACAATTTTTAAAATAGTGGGACCTGGAGGCTGGGGATCTAGCTCAGTGGTACAGCACCTCCCTGGCAAGCTTAAGATCATGAGTTCAATTCCCAGTACCCCAAAAAAATAAATAAAAACTAAACTAAACTAAAATGGCATGATCAGAGTATATGTAGTTATTGTTTATGCATTTTTACACTTGGTTATCATCAATGTCTTTACACAACTCCTTTTACAGATAAAATGACAGAATGCCTAAACCCTTGCTCTCTTGGTAAGAATTAAAATAAATATAAAATGGTTTTATATGATCAGGACGTAAGTACAAACGTGTGTCGTTTGTGTAAGTATGCTAAAAGTCTAGGTAGCATTGATACAGAGTTTATTAGTAACTTTTACTGGTTTATTAGCTCATTTTCAGTGAATGCATGCACATTTCTTAAGGCCTCTAGTATAAATGCAAGACATTGATACAAGTATTCACATTAATTAAATTTATCAAACCATGGTTTTCCTCATTAAATCTAAAGGGAACCAAAATGCTCTATTGGAATGAGACTGAGACTTGCCTCTCTTCCTCCAAAAAAAATTTTTTTTTTTTTTTTGCGGTACTGGGGATCGAACTCAGGACCCTGTGCTTGCCAGGCAAGCGCTTATTCCACTGAGCTATATCCCCAGCCCCCCCAAAAAATTTTTAACATGCCCTGAGAATCTATAAACTAATTATCTTCAACCAGGAAGTACCAAAACTTAAATGTATTTCACAGCATGCACTCATCAGAATCTGAGTGCTGAATTCTTGTATGTTTAGCAATGAGGCATAAGGAATGTGAGTTTCTGTGACTACCCACATCCACACTCTGCAAGGGCTGGTTTTAGAAAGCTTACCCAGGTTTCAACACTTCTTTGTTGTCATGTAAACACTTAGAAAATCACTTAATTCTTCTAAGTTTGTTTGCTCATGTAGGAAAGGAGAATACTAAAAAATAAGATCACAGCTTATTTACCAAGGGATTCTCTGCAGCAGTGCTGTACTTAGTGCTCTCAGTAAGCCAGCTGGTGTCTCTCCCTCCTCTCTCCCCTCATGTCCTCTCCCCTCCCCTCCCCCTTCTCTTTCTCTTTCTCTCTTTCTCTCACTCACTCACCACTCCTCAGTCTATTGTTTACCCCAGTAGCCTTCAATTTCTTGAACACAAGGGACTGTATGCAGAGCAGCAGAGCTGGAGATCCATCAGGCATGCAGAGCTAGGCAGACCGATAACATGGAGTGCCTGAGGCGAGCCAGACAAACAAGTTGTTAGGCAGGTCCTTTCTCCCCTCAGGAGAGGGGTTTCACCTGTTATCAACCTCTTGCTGATTGTACAAATAAATGCACTGCAATCATTGGGCAGTTCTTTTTCTCTCATCAGGAGAGATCGCTCTACCTGACCTCAGCTTTCTGCATTCTGACTCTTGTCTTCATTTCTTCATCCACCATCCTCCCCGTAGGAATGTCAAGAGCTGCACTACACAGGGCAGGACTGGACAGAATGCCAAATGTATGTGTGTTAGCCAAAGAACAGAGATTGATTTAACCTTTCAATATTTGGTCTTGGAACTGCTTAACAACTAAATCTGAAGCAACAGATCTCTCAGTGTCATCATGAAAAGTCAAGTTCTATATTCTGGACGATTCTGGGTGAATGACAATTCTGAGTGACGGGGCCTGTTCCCACACTGGCCAGCGTCACTCTTACCCTGTGAGATCTTTAGAAACAAGGCAGGAGAGCCCCATGTCAGAGGTTCTTTCAGTGTTTTTTGGTTTTTTTTGTGGGTTGGTTTATTTGTTTGCAGTGGTGGAGATCAGGAACACAGCCTTGTAAATGCTAGGCCTGGTTAAGTTTTTAACTTGAACTATACAAAGTTTTACGATGCCCTAACCTATCACAGTAGTTTCCAAACCAGATTATTCTTGATACTAAAAACTGTCTAAATTTTAGTAAGACTGGGAGTAAATCTGCAGTACAGTATGACTGAATTATATGTCAGTGATCTATATATTCACAAAGACAGAAAGGTTCTTAAATTATGTTATCCATTGCTTCAGCAAAATGACTTTGAGTCTAACTGAATATCCACAAAGAACTCTCTCCTCATTACCCAAGGTTAGGGAAATAAAAGATGCCAAATCTTTTTTCAAAACACTTTCACTTCACTATAACATTCTCTTTATATAAGTAGATCCACAATATGCATTAGAAAATTAGAATCTTTTAAAAAATATTTAAAATCATAAGTTATCTTTTTCCTTCTATTTTCCCTCCCCACAAACAACAAGCAAAACAGACTTTTGGCCCCCACAACCTGGTCTTTGAACATTACCAAGTTCTGTACACAACATTCCTTTACTCATTCAACAAATGACCAAAATAGGCATTTTTCAACACAACCACAAATCTTCAGGGCTTATCCCAGAGCAGTATCCTAGAATTTGTATAGGGTTCTTTTATCACTCTCTTAGAGATTCAACTATTGCCTGATTTTTCTAACCTTTGGATTGGAAAACTAGGCTATCACTTTGCAATGGACATTCTTTCTTAAAAGTTCCTTATGCTGCAGCGAAGTTAACAGAACAGTTCTTTCAAGGTACTATTAGATGTGATTCCTGAAATTCAATGGAATGGAAAATGCCAAGGCACAAACCTTCAAATTTATTGTACTAAAGTGTCAAACCTGGAACATACGGGACAGAGGTGGACCACAGGAAGAACTGGTTCAAAACACACAAACACACACACACACACACACACACACACACATACTCATACACACCCCTCTTTGATTATACTGTCCCTATGATCAAATATTTCTTGGCTAAACATTTATTTGGAACCCCATGGCAAATATCATTATATGTAATTTTCCTACTACAGTTGATGAAATGGAATGTAATAAGTGCTCATTTAGAAAACATGTGAGTTACAGGTCACTTGATTACCATTAGAGAATACTAATTAGAGGTATGCAGTATGTGGTGGTCTTGGCCCAAAAGATAGTTAGCAATGAATTCATTAGGGAGAGAATGAGGCAAGGCTCAGCTAATTTATATTGACCGCAACAAGAAATCAGGTCCTGTTCCAGAACCAGAACTCATTAAAAGTACTGTGGGAGAAAAAGGAGCAAAGACTGTTTTGCTTAGAAGCTTAAAGGCTTGTAGGAACAAAGTATTAGGATACTCATAGCTTAGGGGAAACCAGGACTGCTTATAAAGATTTCAAAGGAGTCAACTTCAAGGACAAGGAAGGATTCTTAAGGGTGGTAAGGAGAGGATTAACTAGAAGTTATAAACTGAAATTATTGCAAAGGCAATTTGAGTTACACATAAGGAAACAATTTCCAGCTATAATTTTAATTAGGAGCACAGAATGCTCTTCTGTGTAATGATGACCCTTCATCATTACCATTATTCAGAATTGCCCTGTATCCACATGCACATCCACATCCAGAGTGGAAATTAAACATAGACGAGCAGCCCGCAATCTCCCCTTTTTTAATCCTCCAACTGCAGGTGAAATTTTCCAAATAAAATACCAGAATATTATAGTAAACTCTCATGATTTATAGACATTCAATTTACAAACAAATGATATGTTTTCACTCCCTTCCAGTCTCTAAATTTTCCTACAGTTCCTAACTATGGACCTCCCCACTGCTGTGGCATAGTAGCAGAAGAATCCTTATGGATGTACTCAGAAATGTGGAGAGAATCTGTGAGCAGACAAAAGGAAGAAGCCACCCTAAAAGTAGACACTGCTGTAACCACTAAGGCACATGCACAAGCACGCAAGGCCGGCTCTCCCATTCCCAAAAATGTTATCCTCCGAGCTCCTCAAATGCTTTATTAATTAAGACAGAAGACTCATTAAGCTTAAAAAACACTCAAAAACACAAAAAATTTTAATGGACCAGATCCTACTAGTTATTTGCATATTAATCAAATTTACTTTCCTACTACCAGCTATAACTGCCTTGAAAAAAATTAGAGTTTTAAGTGAGAGTGACTAAAAAGGGAAGTAATGAAAAATCAAACCTAGAAAACAGAGTACTAGAGGGAAATGGCAGGGAAGGGCACCTCAGGGGAAGGAGAAAACCAATGGCTCATGAGTACATCCACTTACTCTCTAGACAATGGTGCAAATTATGTTTACTTTTTAAATTCTACCAGGAGGATCCAGAAAGCAAAACAGAAATTTTCCTTTCCTTTCTTCTTTCTTTACCCAACAGCCACAGACTTTCAGAACCAGAGTTCAACCTAGTATTAATACTAGAGTTGGGCCTCACCTTGATATAAATGGTCTTTGGTGTAGGTCCAGAAACCCATCTGCTGTAGTAACTCTACCATTGCCTACCGGGACCCCAGTTCCCTCTGATCTCACCATGATGCCATTCACAAGTGTTGCAGCCACTGGGGTCTTCTTTCTCTTTCTTAGGCAGGGCAGTTTGTTCCTACCTGAGGGCCTCTGCACTTGCTGCTTCCTCTGCCAAGAACAGTCTTCTTTCAGAGTATTCTTCTCATCACTCTGGGCTCAAAATAAATTTCACCTCTTCCAATGAGGCTTCCTTGCCCCTAACCTGTCACTCTGAAAACACACCTGTGCCCGTCTCTATAGACCACGTTACATTTTAATTTCCTTTTTAGCACTTAAAAACATATCAGAAACACTGTCTTGTTCATTTATTTATTTACTTGTATATCATCTGTTTTCCTCAGTAAATCCTAAATGCTGTGAAAGCTTCTTGTTTGCTGGACCAAACAGCGCCTGACAGGTCCTCAGTGTACCATGAGCAGATTGTTTAAAAAAGCATCTGAACAACCACACTAGACACCAACTCTTTTTTTTACCTTGGAAACTTCTCCATTATGGACCAAATCAAAAATATATCACATAAAAATCTCCACTAGATATTTATATCCTACTAGCTGGAGCTGAGGCTCTACTGGTGTTTTACCAATATTTTGTCTTTTACTGAGGAAATACAGCAGGACCCTGAATCCAGTGAGACTCAAGTTTAATTTATTTACTTTTTTATGCCAAACTGAGCTCACTTTAGTTAGCTTAAAAATAGGAGCCTATAGTGATAATACAAGCTTTGTGGTACAAGAATTTGCAACATATAAGAAGACATGGCTGAAAATTATATGTGTACAGGTTGGCAACACAGTACCTGGACCAATCATTTTATATACTAATATGGTGTTACGGTTTCCCTCTGGATGTCCCCCTAAAGCCTCATGTAGTCATGGGGGTCAGGCTTTTCAGAGGTGGCTGGATCTAGAGCTTGTGATTGGTTCATTGTCTAGTGCTGAGATTGGCAGTGTGAACACTACACCCGCCTTAGAGTGGGTGGTCTGCATACAATTTAAGGGAAGAAAAGAGGTTTGCTCTTCCCTGTTTTGCTCGTTTCTTTTGCTGTATTCTGTCCCCATGAACTGTTTCTTCTTTGCCATGCCACCTTGCCTTGGAGCCACCCCGTATGGACAGAAACTTCTACAAACTGTGAGCTAGATGAACCTTTCTTTCCTTAACTTTGGGCACTGGGTATTTTGTCTCAGCAATGAGAGAAAAGTAACTAAGGTGCATTGATAATTTTCTATCTTGTATTATAGTTATTTATATTGATATCACCTCTCTTGGAGTCTAAGTTCCTTGGAGGCTAGGACTCAGGTCTGATTTCTTCTACCTCCCACATGCTTTGCACACAGGTGCTAAATAAATTTCAAATGAACGTATGAATGATACTTTTACTATTATTTGAAATTTCTGAACTGTGAAATAGCCTGTATGAGTGGCACTTTTCCTAAATGGTAATTGGGTAATCATGATGGCTAATCTTGACTGTGAACTTGGTTGGATTGAGAAACACTTGGAAACTAGTAAAGTGCACTTCTGGGTATGTCTGTAAGATGTTTCCAGAGATGACTGGCATGTGTAGTCTTAACACACTGAGTGGGGAGACCTGTACCAATGTGAGCAGCACCATCCAATGCTGGGGGTGGCACAGATGGAAGAAAAGTGGGAGGAGGAAGTTCAACAGCACACTCTTTCACTCTCTTCCTGCTTCTTTGCTACCATGAGGTAAGCAGCTTTCCTTGGCATACTCTTCCTCTAGGATGTTTCTGCCTTGCTACAGGCCTAAAAGCAACTGGAGCCAGCAGATCATTGATTTAAACCTCTGGAATAGTGAGCCAAAATAAACCTTTCTTCTTTTACGTTGTTTTTCTTGGGTATTTTGTCACAGCAACAGAAAGCTGAAAAAGTAAAGTTACTATTACCATCATAACTCAGAGGAAGCAGCATTTTTTATAATATATTGCATAGTAAATCACTATTATTATTAAAATACAGACTATTCAAAAATTAAACATGCATGTATTACACTTCACACACACAGACACAGGTTTGAGTGAAAATTAAACATGGGAATTTAAATGTGCAAAGTTCTAGTACCAAAGTTTGTGTTTCCCAAACTAAAAAGCACTTTTTCAACAAGCTACATATATAACAACAGAGCTGTGTTACTACTACAAACACTGACTCAAAGCTAAATGTGTCACAGAGCTTTCACTCTGCAGCACAAAATATACTGTTTAATATGTAGGGGTAGCTACATGTTTTTACAAATTTTATAATTGTTCTTAAGAGCAAACAACATCTTGCCACATGCTCACAACCACATGTTCTTTAGCTATTTTAGTAAGAACTGGCCTGGGTTTATAGCAAAATAACTTCAGTCAGGACTTTCTGCCAAAATCTTATCTGATAGCACCCCCACACATGGACATCTGGGGATGACATTTTGAGGCACTTTTTTTGCAAGAACAGGGAGATGTTTTCAAGGGCAAATGACAGCTTTGAGACAAGCAATTACTTTTAAAAGTCTGATCAATAGTGAAGAGCATGAACTATAAAATGCCTCTTAAAAACTTATTTCAGGCTAAGGCAAAGTGATATTTACAGCAACACTAAAAACAAAATACTTACAAGTTGGTGGTGTTCTGGCTAAGAAGGTGGTACCAACATAAAATTCTCTGTATCTGTGTATCTAGGTAGAAGGAAGTTATCAACCACTTCATCTCTAATCCTCTTCCTGTATTAACAGCTTGTGCTAATGTACTGGCTCTCATTTTAAGCAATTCCACGTGATGAAGTTTCTGCAAGCTGCTGCGATTTGCAACCGTACAAGTGCCTTTCTCTATTCTCTGTTTTACCTCTGAGGTAAAAAAATCTATTTCCAAAATATAAGGATACCATTGCCAATCTACAGTGCTGCTATGGAAGCCAAAACCATAATAAAAGTGAGCATAATCATAGCAGGAACTAATTACTAAACATTCACTAGGTGTCAGGTATCGCACTGAATGTTTTATATTTATGATCTCATCTAACCTTTCAACTCTATGAAGAAGATACATTTTCCCTGTTTTACAGATGAAGAACTGGGACACAGTTTAAGTCACTAGTTTAAGGATTAAAAAGCTAACAATAGTAAGTGGTAGATCTGGGATTCAAACCCAGTTTTTCTAACTCTAACCCATAACCTTATACATGAAATGTTTTTCCTACTCCTATGATCTCTCTAATGGAAAGTCAAGTTCTCTTGAGAAAGACAAGATAGATCCATGGGGGGATCTGGCCTGTACCCCTAAAGCAAGGCTAATTCTAGAATCAGTATGTTCATAATTAGTAGAAACCACTACCTTAGTTGAGACAGGGCTGAGCCAGGCTGCTTAGGCAAGAGGCCAAATGCACTGTCTGAGTGGACAGCATGAATCTGCCAATGTGCAGTGGTGTCTGCTGTATATTTGCTATTGCAAAACACTCCAAAACTTTAGAGATAAACAACAGAGTCCTTGCTCTCATGGAGTTTGTAGTCTGGGTAGGGACAAAAATCAGCAGAAATAACAAGAGAAACACTACATTACACACAAGACCCAAATCTAACCCAAGCACAAGTGTTCTGCTAGGACTGCATGTCTGGACCCTGGCTAGCCTGAGGAGAACAGATGGGCTGCAGGAAGGCTTCTCCAAGAATCCCCAAAGGAGCTGGCAGAGAGAGGGAAGCAACTCGAGGGACAGAAGCATCTGAGCTGGGGCTGAAACTAGAGTGGTCCTTCTCACTCCAAGTCTGAAGGGATGAGGATACAGGGCCAGAAATGGCAATGGCTGATACTGTGTGCTCACTCTGTGCCAGGCTCTGCACAAAAGCACTTGTTGCCCCAGAAGCCACAAGCCAGGTGCCCTGATGCCATCTTACAGGTGGTAGCTGAGGTGGGGGAAGAAAAGTGACATGTAAGAAGCTGCTCAACAGTGACAGAGGTGGGGCTGGGCCTGGGGTTCAGAACATACCACTCCCAGCACAGTGCAGCCCTCTGGGCTCAGTAGGCCCGAGGTGAGGAAGCAATAACTTGTAAAGGAACTGATGCTGAGATTCAACATGATCCCGTTTGTGTCTTAGAACGCCACCTGCATAGCAGCGTATAATAAGGGGTGGTGGGCCAGAGGCACAGAAGCCAACCAACTGCTGAAGCAGATCATTTTCTTTGCTGTCAGACTTCTCCAGCTGGTTGATAGCTTTTCTTTCCAATTGCCAGTCACCCTTCACAATTCTGCAACATTCCAAAACAATTCGGAAGGTGAAGTCTACCTGGGACAAGTGATCCCTGGCAGACCAGAATGCTTTTTCCCACTCCTTCCCCCATCTCCTTAATAGCATTTGTTGCAGGCATCATAAGTACTTCTTCGCAAGCCTTTTTCTCCCTGCTTGGGTGAACTGTATGTAATTCATCCATTTCTATCCCCAGGATACAAATAGTCACACTTCCACTAGCATTGCCTCCAGTCTCCACCAATGCTATTTCTCAGTGATCACCACTTCAGCAGTGCTACCATGCAGCCAGGAGCTCAAGATGGCCAGCAATCTGGCAGATAGGACTGGCTTAGCAATAATCAAGAGTATATTGTGGCAATATATTGGGAATCAAGGGAACTCAGAGCTCAAAGGGATACTATTATTAATGTTAGCCAACATTTATTTGGCACTTATAACATTAACACTTCTCCAAGAACTTTCCACATATCAACTCATGTAATTGTTATAGTTTGAATGTCCTCCAAAGGACCTGTGTCGAAGACTTGGTCCTTAGGTGGTGCTACTGACAGGTGGCAGAATCTTTAGGAGGTGGGGCTTCATGGTAAGAAGATAGGTCCTGTGGGTGTGTCCTTGAAGGAGCTATTAAGATCCAGCCCTTCTCTCTTTCTGCTTCCTGGCTGTCATGAGATGAACAGATCTCTGCCTCATACTCCAGTTAGGAACTGCTGTGCCACCACGGCCTCAAAGCATTGGAGCCAAATAACCATCAACTATGAACTATAAACCAGAACAAACTTCCTCCATTAAGTTGACTATTTCAAGTGTTTTATCATAAGTGACTAATAATTGTGATGATGATCCTATGAACAGATATAATTTTACCCATTTTCTCATCAGGGAAACTGGGGCATAGACAAGCTACATAGTAAGGAAAACAGTAGAGCCAGAATTTACTTTGAGAAAAATCACATTCAGGCCCCACAATCTTAACTAGTACCCCCTGCTCTTGGCAGAAAAAAAGAGATCCACGTTCCACAACCAGACCTACTAACTGCTGCAAAGCAAGTAGATGTAACCTCTCCACAAGGCGTGTTTATTACAAGAAGGAACATAGTAAGATAAACAGGCATGTGCCTTCAAAACATGAATAGTGATAGAGGTCATAATGGAGATGGGAGTCGTTCCTAGGACTCAATGAACAGACCCAGCCAGGAAAAAAAGCAGAGAACAAGTTAATAATGGCCTAAATATACAGACGTAGCTTCAAATTCAACCTACTATTAATTAATTTATGTACTGCCACCAGGGAGGAGGCAGTTCGTATTAAGTTAGATTAAATTATGGAGAAGCTTCAGTATTGCTGTGACTGTTTCAACAGTAATTACTAAGTTGTTCTGCCTTCCTTCCCATATAAAAAGCCCTTTATTCTCATTCTCATAATACTTTGCCGTTCACCTGTCACCAGCTTCTTTTGACAGGCATGACAAGCTTTTCAGATTAGACTAAAGATACTTGTAAAGAGAAAAAAGGAAATCAGATTTGTAAATCCTAGTAGGCTTCTGATCCAAACTTGATCTCCGATAAAAAAAATTTTCCCTCTCACATTGAGCACACACCTAGAGTCCCTGAAGCAAACTGTGACAGTGACTACAAGCAGTGAATTAGGAATCCTAAAACATTGGGCCCATGGCCCAGACTTAACACACTAAGGGAATGTGTCCTGTTTCCAGATCTATAAAATAGAGGCACCTGCACTAACCACCTCCCAGAGCTGGCTAGAGGCTGAAATAAAAGGATATACAGAACATAAGGCTATTTGGGAACTGTATCACACCACAGTGAATACATGAGTTAACTGATTAATTAGGTCAGGGTAAACCTGAAGTGAAAGGACTGACCTGCTGCCTGACTGAGTACCCGTAAGGGGCCTGGTCTTAATCTTGCTTCATTATTTGAGACAAATTTCCCCACTTCTTTTAGTGCCAACTAACCCTGGTTTATATTCTGCCACAGAACATGGATTTCATAGGCTCTTGTCAGTTGCTGAGGACCTGGAAGTCCCTGCCTGGTCCCTAAAGTGACTAACATCTTTCAAAGAAAAGACCCAAGGAGGTTCTCTGCAAGGCTGCTGCTTCTCTGCCCCATTAAGAGAGGCAGGGGATAGGCATCACCATAAGTTGAACTGTGTCCTCGCAAAGTCTGTATGGCAAAATCCTAACCCGTAACACCTCAAGCTATACTTGATTTGGAAATAGGGTCCACATGTAATTAGTTAAGATGAGGTCATTAGAGTGGTCCTCTAATCCAGTATGTTTGGTATCCTTACAAAAGGAGACATCTGTACACAGAGACATGTGCTCAAGAGGAACACAACACAAAGATCAGATTTAAGCATCACAAACCGAGAAACTAGCAGAAACTATGAGAAGACCTGAAAGAGATCCCCTTGCTTGAGATCACCTTCAGGGGAGCATGGCCCTGTCTACACCTAGATGCCCACTTACTCTAGTCTCTAACACTGTGAAACAATACATTTCTGTTATTTAAACTACTTGATTTATGGACTTTGTTATAGCAGCCCTAATCTATTCTTCTTGTTGCCCTACACTTGGTAGTTAATTCATTTAACTATATTTAATGGCACCCACTACATGACTGAGCCTTGGAGAGAAGGAGGAAGAAAACAACCTCAAGGAGCCTGGAGTCAAGTAGGAGGCCACATGGATAAACACAAATAATGGTCCCCCAGGTATGTTGAAGCTACGGTGGAGGGAAAAGGGGAAGAGGGTAGGATTCTTTCAGGAAAGGGAAGGAGGTGGGAGAAGGTGGCAGAAAGAAGTAGTTATTCTGACAAGGTGAGTCCTTGAGGCCCTCCAGCTCCAGTAAAGGCTGAATGAAGTCACAAGTCTTAGTTGCTCAGAACACAGGCAGAGAAAAACAACTGAGGCATCAATACAACAAAAGCTCATAGAGACAAATATTTGTTATAGTATTTTTACATAGCCAGGAAACATATGCCTCCCAGATCCCACCTCTAACACCACTGTGATTCTAACTCAGTAGATCTAAGAGAGAATATGCATGCTCCTAAATATCCTGCTGGGAATCTTAATGTCCAGCTCCCCAGTGGTATCTACTAGAGCTTCCCAAAACTTCTCCAGCATTGGTACACATGGTAAATGATAACGTGTGCAACACAATGAACTAGAGTAGAGGTAACCTGGTAGTACCTATGTGGGGACTGGTGAAAAACATCAATTCATATTTTATACAACATTATTACAAGAAAAATAAAATATTAGTAAAGTCACTAAGATATTTTTATAAATACTCCAAATCTTTTGAAATCATTTAATTGCAAAAGGAGCCATGCAAGTGATTTTCAAATATAATTTAAACAGCTATATTGCTTTGAATGGCTATAAGAAATGCCTGATGTTTTAACACAGAGAGAAACTGACAACCATAAATATCTGGTGGTACATGTGAAACTCATTCACGGCCCATAGGAAACTCTCGGTTATGTTATGCTATCCTAGCTTTTAATTTGGGGTAGAACAAAAATTCATAGGCTTAAATATGCAACCACAGACTGTATCCTGTTACAGTGAAATACCAAGTCAAATGTTAAATAAAAAGTTGATCTTGACACAACTCAGAGACATGTGACTTCTAGAAAGTTTAAGTTAACAAACAAAGTGAACAAGCAGCTCCTATACGGGAAGCCTGGCAGCCAGGAAAAGTTTACAAAAAGATTTTTAAAAGACTCAGCTTTCTGGGCTGTAGAGGCAAAGTCTAAGAATTTTCCCATGTTCTGTAGGTACACAGTGATGGAATGCCAGAATATTCCTGTAAGGTATTGGTTAGAAGCCAACACAGCTCAAACCAGGCCAGTTTCCTCAGGGGAGTGGGGCAAAGTTACCAAGGAAAGGTCACGTCAATTTGAATGAGACAGTCAATTCAACTTTTATGTTTATATATTATCTATAGTCCCAAGATCAAACTAGAGTTTTTCATTAAATCATGCTTTAAGAACTAGAAGCTTTCAATACTATCAGACACAAAAAAATTAAAAACTTAAAAATATAATAATATTCCTGGATTTTTATACAAATGTTCATACAAAATAAATTCAGCAGTTACTGTGACCTGACCCTCAAAAAGATAACAGTGTTCTGTTGTTCTGTACTTAACAGATACTTTAAATATTTTCAGTTGTCTTAATCTATGACTTTCAGACTTTTGACAACATGTGTTAAGAAATAATTTTACTATTTCAAACAATACCTACATGTCTAAAACTGCAAATTATTTCACATGACATTCTTTTCCAATTTCTCTTTCTCTTCCCTTACATGTTAAGCATGCCCTCTACCACTGAGCTATACCGCCAGCCCATATTTTTTTAAAAAAATATTTAAAATATATTATCACAATTGATTTACAACCTATTTTTGGGTGTACAAGTAAAAGAAAAGACTGCAGTTAGAACAACACCAGTTGATTATATTATAGTCCATCTGTAGAGCGAAATACCATGTAGGTGTGTGCTAGCTTTCCCATCACTATGACAAAATACCTGGAAGAATTAACTTACCAGTAGGAAAGATTTATGTTGGCTCATGGTTTCAGAGGTTTTTGCTCATGGTTATTTAGCCCTGTAGGCTTGGGCTTATGGTGGCGCAGTGTATCATGGTAGAAACGTAAGGCAGAAGAGCCCTGTTCACTTCAAGGCAGCCAGGAAGCAAACAGAAGAGAGGAGGGATTGAGTCCCAGTGTCCACTTTGAGCACATGCTCCTAGTGACATAATTTTTTTCCACTGCACACCACCTCCTAAAGGTTCCACCCACTCCACATAGCACCATGGATTAGGAAACAAGTCTTCAACAAGTGGGCCTCTGAGGGACATTCAAGGTCCACAAATTCTAGCAAGTTAAAAAGAATGAGAATCTCTGTTCCTAATGATAAGGAATGATTTTCAAGAAAGATTAAACAAAAATAATTTTAAAATATTAGGGCTCGCTTTCTAATATAGTCAACATTTCTTTCCTCCTTTGTCAACAGGACACAAACAATCATGAGAACAGAATTTCTTAAATGTTACTGCCATAAATGCTATCTGCAGAACCTGGTAAAATTCCTGAGCTTCTGACAGGGTAGGTCTAGAGGGATCCTCAGAAGGCAGTATTTTTCATAGATACCCCCCCCACCCCCACAGATGTTCAGCAGTTGCAGCACAAGGGGTCTGAGCACCACACTATGGGCACCACTTCCTCAGCCTCAGTGGTACATGCCAGGCTGCAGTTACACATCATACCCATTCCCCCATGCCTGAAACTTCAGTCTTTAGAACCCGGTGGCAGCCTGGTGGAGTCCCTGAGACTCCCTGAGGAAACTGTATTTAAAACGAAGACCTAAGGAACATCAGCCTCTCACAACAGGAGTAAATACCTGAGGCTGCAGAGGTGGTAACTCCAAAAATACAGTACTTCCCAGAAACTCAAGGCCTTCCCACTGCAGGCACCCTTTCTCCTGTCTCCCCATCTTTAGCTTCTAGCAGAGGACACTTCAGTAAGAAGTCATGTATGGCAAAAGGTTCTAGTGTTGAGTGAGGTTTCTCCCTGTATTTGCCTCTCAGAGCCAGGGCACTTCCCAGGACTCTGCCAGCCCGTGTAGTTCTTGTGGATCTTGGTAGAGGCAGGTCTTCTTCTGGGTAGAAGTGCAACTCAGTTAAGATGCAGGACGTGGCTAGCAAAAAGCAGACTGGATTTCGGCATCCCTAGCTGCTTCCAAACATGCATGCACAGAAAACAACATCCAGAAGGATGCCAGAGGCAGTGCCGTCTTTGCATTGTTGACCCTGGTCAACGGCTTAATCTGTTCCAGGGATACAAATTACAGTCACTGTGTTGGAACAGAAAGAGCACCGTATTAGGAGTCAGGGGAGCTTACAGTCCCAGCCTTACCTCCAAACAGCTGCTGGGACAACACTACTGTTCTAGTCTGTTTATGAAAGACAGAATGAACAGTTTTGTCTACTCCTCCTGTTCTGGCCTTATCTGGCCTTATCTTCTATAGCCTCCTCTGGCACACCTAAACTAACAAACATTTCCACTTCCAGAAATCACCAAACAATCTCTGATGCCTCTGGCCTTCCTTGCAGAGTTGCTCCCCACTTGCAGAGCTTCTCTTGATACATGTTATCTTGCTAGCACATCCTATGTCCTTCAAATCTTAGTTCAAGGCTACTTCTTTCTGGTTAAGCACTCCCTGACGCCCTAAGGTATTGCCTCTTTCCCCAAACCCTGAACACATATGCCCTCTCCTTAGATCAAATGTATACTGTGGGCTAGTTCTGTCTCCCCATGACACATATGTACCACAACTTTTGGGAAGGAAGTCCTGCTGGCAGCACAGTTCTGGGTACACAATGTGCTCAGCGCTCACTGGAGGGATTTGTGAGTAGAGGATGTTGCTCTATCTTCCAGCAGTTGCTGAAATGTCATACTGTATCAAGGGGAAGGAACAATACCTATGCCCACATTTTAGAATTATAGATGGACCCTTTAAGTGTAAGAGAAAATGATGCTATCCATAAAAGCAACTTATGGCATACTCTCAGTACAGCCAGACAGACATTTAAAAACATAAGCGAGTTAATGTTTGGATTTTATTATGTCTCTCCTACTAAGATGTAAGCTCCAGGAGGCCAATTTTATTCACCACTGAATGCCAATACCTAAAGTAGTACCTAGAGCCTACTAGGTGCTCTGTGAAAAGTTGTGAATGAAAGAATCAATGAACTAACAAATAAGCTTATGGAGACTGAAGTTCCTGAATGAGGAAAGGGAAAGAACTTGGAATGAGTTCTGTATTGGCAAACATGTTTACAAATTGCTTTTATGATCACTAATCAGCTTTCCTGAACCTTATTCTGTAGATACAGACAGTACCATCCTCCTAATTTTAAAATAAGGGAGCTCAACCTTAAGGTCACCCAGCAAATCAACTTCAGATTCAATACTCAGCCCTTACCTATTAATAATAAGATTAAAGATACAGCTGATTTCTAAAAGGTTGAAATACTAGAGGGAGTAAAAGAGTTGGAGGCATGGGACCAAGAAAGCTCTGCACGCATTCTTAGCACACTGCATTAAAAGAAAAACAGACTGTTCTGTCTGGAATGGTAAGCTCTCAGTGTGTGTACACTGCATTATTCAGTCATCAACTTCCCCAGCCCTGAGAGGCAGACATCTGCAGGAAACAACGGAGCTGCAGTCTCACTGCAGAGTCTCAGGCCTTGCCCGCCAATCAGCAGCGACACCACTCTGTTCCTGGGAGGCTGCAGCTCCTCACTGCCAGGGTCCCCACACTCTCTTTCACAAAGAGGTGGAAGAGGAAAGAATACGAGAATAAAGCACTAATTTAATAAAAAATTAAATCAAATAAGTAATAGACTGACATTGAAAATAAATATATATAATTACAGTATAATCATTCAGCAGAAAATATGCTCATTTATATTAGAAATGAGACTCAAATTTTTTATAATGAACATGGACAGATGGATAAAGATTCCTCATTTTTCTAATTCAGGCTTTTTAAATCAAAATTAAATTTGCTGGAAAATGGCATTTGATTTCCCAGCATTATTACTCATATTCTAAGAAGAGAGAGTAAAATGCAAATGTTGATGAAATTTAGAAATTAATTTCACTTAGTCTTTTCCAATTTATTTTTCACTTAGTTTGGGAAATGAGATCGCTCTCTATTCTTCTGTTTAAAAATTAAACATCAAAACATTCAATAATCCTAGGAGGTCAGAGGTCACAGAGAGTTTGCATCGCTTAATGAGGAATGAAGGAACCAAGAAAGCTCCACCCCTGCTCTCTTCTAAACCTGATCTACACCCTAGCACATGGAAGAACCAAGGGAAATGTAACTGAGATGTCCTGGGCACCAAAAGGTCTGCAAGACCAGGCTCACATGTTTAATTTTTGATTTTCTGAGTATGGTGGCCATGACATTAGGATGTCATGCATCCAAAAATAATGGAGGTAAACAGAAAAGCACACTTGGACACACACTGAAATGGAGACAGGAAAATTAAAAGCTGAGAATAAACTATACCTTAACCATGAAGCTTAATCATCAATTGCTGAATCTTAACCCTAAGTGATGTCAGATGATGCATTTTTAACATTTAGTACAGTAGTTTCTTATAGGCATCCAACAAATAATAACACACTGAAAACAGTTTGGTAATAATTTATCTTCAAAGAAAATTGATTGGAAGTTGACTATCAATTGAGCTTTACTGATAAAAATTCATCCACTAATGTATCCATTTCTAAGTGTAAATTTTGATGGGTCTTGACAAGTTTATACAGTTGGGTATTCATTACCATAATTTTAAAAAAGAGCATGTACAAGACTCCATAAAAGCTCCCCTGTAGCCGTGGGGTAGTGCAGCCCCCTGTAATCCCAGTACTCTGGCAGCTGAGACAGGATTGTAAATGCAATCCCAGCCTTGGTAATTTAGCAACATCCTGTCTCAAAATTTTAAAATTAAGGTGGGTGGGGTTAGGGATGTATCTCAGTGCAAAGGCCCAATCCCTAAAAGAAAAAAAATTTCCTTTGTGCCTCTTTGTAGGCAATGTCCCCCTCCTATCCCAGGACCCTGACAACCACTGATCTGTTTTCTGTCCCTTAACTATGAACTTTAGAAAGTTCTGCCCTTTCTAAAATTTCATATAAAATAAAATTACACTGCATATAATCTCTGTGTCTGGCTTCTTTCACTCAGTATCACGGTTTTGAGCTTCATGCATGGCTAATGTGGATGAAGAGCTTGTTTCTTTTTATTACAGAGCAGTTTTTCTGTTCTCAACATCAACTTTATACTCTTCTGAGAAGCCCTAAAACAAGATCTGTGCTCATAACCTAGATGCTATTTCTTGAATTTCTTGATTTTGTCCTCTGTAGAAATGTCAACACAGCTTTAGCCATTTACCCAGGTACAACAATCACACCTATCAACAGGGCCAATCCCTGCAAGACAACAGGAATTTACCCAAAGAATTGAAAGTAACTACACATACTAAAGAAAGGAAGCCAGCAGAAAGAGGTCAACATCTTAAAGAAATGTATTGGCTATAAAAGGCCAGATCAACAACACTAAGTTCAAGAAGACCATTTCTCCCTTGATCAACTGATCGTATTTCTGTTATAGAGAGCTGTGACATACCTGAGGATTTGTCACCTGTCCAGTGTGAGGGATACCTGAGCAACCCCCTGGCACTTGGAGAGATTCAGGATCTTCAGGTGTTTCACACGACTGAATTTTCACATAACTTAAATTCATTTCATTAAGTGCCTAGTTAAAGTACTAAAAGGTGTTAATTCTATGCCTTATTAAACAGAATCTATTGAACATAATTAAACATTTACTTGATGGTGCAGAATCATTATAAATAATATGATTACCATGCTAGGCTCTTAAACAAAGATGTCCACAGGGGTCACCATATTTTGCCGACTAGCATCTCCCTATTCTAAATTGTCATTTTTAAACAGAAATTTTCATCAATGTTAAGTCGCTCTTCATACTGTTAATATGTCCTTGATTTTTTACTATTTTCCTTTGAAAAACTTTTTGTAATTACAAAATATTTCCATCATCATACAGAAGTGTCCAAAGAAGTATCTAAGTATTTATTTTTATTTAGAAACTCTTTATATTTGACATATTTGTTTCAGGTTATTTTTTCCTCAGCTAGTATAAACTTTTTTTAACAGTATGAAAATTGTTCAGCATCTTCAAAGGCATTTTGAGTAACAAAGAAATCACTCAATCACACAGTCCACCACAACACAACCACTGGTACATTTTGGTGAATTTCCTCCTTTTTTTCTATGCAACTGGATTTCCCAAGTGTTGCAGGCATACAGCTATGTGGATTGTTACTTTTATAACATTCTAGCACAAGTATTGTTTTAGGTTGCTAGAAAATCAATTATTTTTAAAGAATACAGAATACAGCAAGTGAATGGAAGTCATGTAACCAACCCCCACTCATCATTATACTCATTTAGGTTATTTCCAATTTTTTCTTATCATACACAGTTTTCACAGTATATTACTAGGATCTAGTCTATCTCCTGAATTTTTATCTACTAAAATGGTATATTTGAGTATTATGTGCTTTGTATCATCTCTTTATCAAGAAGAGTAGCTTCTTGGTATCACAGTGAAATCTAGGAAAAGATTTCATCCACTGAGTCAAATCATTCATCCATTCAAAACACATCCACCAAATTCTTACTTAAAATTAGAGATCTTTTATTAGTGAAACAAATTTTAAAAACCAAGGCCTCATCTCTGTTCTCAATAACTAGTTGGAAAGACAAACTCTTGCTGCACTTGAAACACTCAGACAGCAACAAAAGAAGATATGGGGCATGGGCTAAGCCCCTGTGCACTGATGACATGTCCAACTCAGTCTACAGGAGGCAAACATCCTCAGGGTCTGCAGTCAGAGATGGGAAAGTGAGAAGTCTTACCAATAAGCAAACTGTGTCCCCTCCGCATCTGCTGACTTCACTTAACTACTACTTTCTCTGACACAGAGATGGTACCTAAATCTTTTCTCCTAACCCAAAGTTAAGTAGAACAAAAACAGTAACTTGTTCTTTCCTTGCAGTAAGCACTGCCACTGTCATTTTTGGTCAGATGCAGGGTGCAGTCCTCAAAGAGCTGCGTTGCACAGCCTACAACCAGCTTCCTTTTCTGATTTGGCCTATGCACTCACATCTGAGTAACTGAACTAGACAGCCCATTCCTAACTCTGTCAACAGATGCATGAAAAGTCTCTTTTTTCTTAATGCCCATCAGACTGGAAAAAATGGCAAACAAGTGTGACGCCACTGTCAGGAAAAATGCATATGGAGAAGAAGGGATAGCAAGTCACTGGATTGTTTGCTTGTTTGTTTTCTCCTGAAGATCAAAACATAAACAGGCAGGCAAAGGCAGGCAAGCAGAAAGATCTGGATTAAACCAACAGTCCCTACTCCACTCCAGGTTGCTCTGATATTGTTTGATCAAAATACACAGAGAACACTTAGCTTTTTTAAAAAAATTATTATAGTAAAAACTACATTGTCATTTGCCTCCACCAAAATACTCCCCCTACCTTTGAACACACTAACCCCATTATTCTTGCCACTTTCTGAAACAGTTCTGGAAGATCTTTTATATGTTTTTATGCGGTATGATAAAAAATACAGTGAAGACTGCTGCCAAGTGCTGGCCAACAGAAAGGCAGGCTAATAAAATTATGGTATGTTCCCTTCCACTTTGTTCACCAGATTTGACATCGTGCAACTTCTGGGCTCTCCCAAAGTTGAAATGACCACTGTTAAGGCTTGCATCTGGGTGCTTCACTTGCTTGTTTTTACTGTCTTCTATCTACCATGAACTTTTTTCTCTTTTCCAATGTCTTCTGCCATGCCGCCCTACCTGGGAGCCAGCCAAGTATGAATTGAAACCTCTACAGACTGTGAGTTAAATAAACCTTTCTTCCCTTAATTTGTGAGTGTTCGGTGCTCTGTGTCAGCAACAAGAGAAAAGTAACTAAGACAACCACAAATGGCAAACATTTTGAATTAATTCATGACATCAAGGTAGCCACAATAGTACAACTAAAGATATTCATGAAAGAGGACTTCCCGAATTGCTTCATAAAATGGCAAACAAACAAACAAAAACCAATGGGATCACTGTGTTCAAAGTGAGGTGAAGTATTCTGAGGGGGATTATTGGCAATGTGTCTTTCACTGTAATAATGCTTAAGAATTTTTTAACATTCACCATATTTTTGATCATACTATATACATATATGGGGCTTTTCTTTTGGAGCCATGGCACATCCTCCTTGACATGCCTCCCTCCCATTTAAATTTCTCAATATAAGAAACAGGGAGAAGAATCCAGCTGGTAAGAGAGAGAGAATAAAGAAGCAATGGGAAAGCTTAAACTCATGGCTTCAAACATATCCCCACACTCAAACACATTTTTCTTCAATATGAATCAGTAGAGGTGGGATGGCGGGCTCATTTATATTTTAACCTGAGGCTCATCCTAAATGAATGGGCCTGCTGAACATGGCAATGAGCAAAATACTAGCCAATTCACTTGTTCTTTTCTTTTGGCGGTACTGGGGATTGAACTCAGGACCCTGTGCTTGCTAGGCAGGCGCTTATTCCACTGAGCTATATCCCCAGCTCCTCTAATTCACTTGTTCTTAACAGGCATCTCATTTTCTTCTCCCATTGTCTTTCCCAGAGTTTCTTGCCATGATGAAATAAATGCACTATCTGTAAAAGCCTTACAAAGTTGATTGGAAAAGTCCCTTCTGGCAATAACCTCCACAACTACCATTAAAACAAACAAATCAACCACATGACATTCGAGAAGAGGCAGCTTGCATACAAGGCTGAAGGTTTTACTTTTTCTGTGCTGACACCAGGAGTACCCTGAGAAGCACTCCCTGGCTCCTTTGAGGGAAGCGCCACTAAAGAGGGCTCCACTTCTCAAGGAAACTTCCAGGCTTTTTTTAGAGGAGGCAGTTAGGTAAATCAGTAAGTGGAATGAGCATGCCCTAAAAGGGAAACGACCATCCTACCTGGTGGAGAGGCAGGTCTGGAGAGCTTGGAGGCAAGGGTGAAGCCTAAGAGGTCTTGAAAGAACCAGCCATCCTGTCAAAGTGTGGGAATGAGCATCCCAGCAGAGGAAAACAAGGTCAGAAAAGTTATGGGAACTACCACTAACTTGGCAGAACTGGCCTGTAAAAGAGCTGCTTCTAGGTTTTTGGATTTCACAAAGCAGGACATGAGAGGAAGAAAATGCCCTAAGGAAGAGTATAGAAAAATAATGTCTGCTGTCACCATTTTCATTTCATAAAAGAAAGTGTTTTAATACATACAAACAAGGTATCATCTTGGAATAAGATGATGCATCTAACTTGAAGAAACATTCACAACAGTGTGTCTGTTCTTTTTCTCATTTTTCTCCTGACCAGGTAAACATTGCCATGGTCTGCCTCTGGTAGGCCCTTTGGGAAATGAGTACTGCAGAGTACAGGAAAGTGTGTTCTTCTTCTAAGATATCAAGCAAGGTGCCCTAAGTGCCTAGTGGGGAGAGACTGGGAAGCACTCGGGTGGGGCTGGAAAGCACGCTTATACAGCTGCAAAGTCTACCTGCCTTTGGGTCCACAGGCCACCTGGCCTCCAGATCCCTGCAATGGCCTGACAACCCAATGAGACCAGCTCTACAGTCCCAAATTCCACCAGTCAGTGAGGTGTCTGAAGGCTGAATGTGAAGTTCACTCAAGCTATTTTAAACTAAAGTATGTGGATTCATTAAATTGGAGCCATTAAAAATGTAGGAAGAATACAGAGTGGAAGCAAAAATGTTTTGTTATGAGGTTTATAGAAAAAGCATATTACATATGTGTGTGTGTGTGTGTGTGTGTGTATATATATACACACATATGTGTATATATATGTATATATAGCAACTTACATATATATATAAAATAATCTAATGAATAATACAAATAGGTCTGAAAGGAAATGTGTCCAAACATTAATGGAAGTTGTTCTTGGTAAGATGAATTATGAATGTACTTTCTATATGATTTTCCATCTCTGCTAAATTTTTGTATTTTTCTGTATCTTCTACATTTTCTATACTACTTACAAAAATGAGAAGATAAAAATCTATTTTTTGAAGGTTGAAGGCAAAACTGTATTTTAAAAAATTCTGAAATTATTATAAATTGTCCTCATTCAGTAGAGCATTACAATAATATATTATTTACAAGTTTAAAAAAAGATTGTGGCTCATGTTGACCAAAATCTACTAATTTCTTTTTTCTGCTTTAGTATATCTATTACATTATCATTTTCTTTATAGATCACTCTAAACAAACCAGCAGGTTCCTGTCTTTATGGAGCTTTGTTCTGACATGATAAAGTAGGAATTTCCAACTCATTTAATTATTTCATCATGTAGAAGTAAAATTCATCCAGATTGCTTGATGAATTTGATGTTCTTTTATACTAAAATATGAAAAGAAACCTACAGGCCAGTTAAAAGGAAATGAATCAGGTAGTTTCGTGACTGGGTTTCTGAAAGTCTGTATATAGAATTTCCCTTATACTTAATCTCTCCCCATGATTTCATAAAGATGTTTCTGAATACCTAAAAGTTCTCAAAGTATGAACCCAAATACATGACTTGATTCATTACCTAGGAAACCTGAATCCAGTTCCTGGAATAAGAAAATTGGCCCTCATAAAGCTAGCATAACCTTTTCTCTCCCAAGCTTACTACATTCTTCTAATACTTATTAAATGCCGCCTCTGTGCAAGACATTGCACTAGCTTTTTCTATTTCCCACTTACTCAGAAAGAGGAGGAAAAATGAAAGGTCACACGAGTAATAAATAAATCTTGATTTACTGCTCCTTTGTAAAAGAGAAAGCTAGAACTTTTAAAGCCCTACTCAGGAAATGCAAGGATAGTAAGAGTGAATGTGGCAAGTTAACAAAGAACAGAAGAGGGAGTGGTGATTGGAGAAGGGGTCAAGATAGAGGGAAAGAAGGCGGAAGGCTTCAAAAAAGGGGAGATGAAAATCAGAGTGAAAAAGCACAGAAAAGATACACAGATGTACAGAGGTACATCTGAATTATTAAAAAGTCTGTCATAACTATTACGACTACATTTTTTTAAAAAATCACTATTGCATTTTCCTAACAGGCACACACCAGTACTATTACGTAGTTTCTCTGTTTCTCAGAATTTCAAAAATTTATAAATCATGTAAGAGGTTTGTTGAGCTGTCCAGATAATTTCCAACTTCCAGAGGCTAATTTCCAGTTCGTTAAGTTGTTCTTTTTGATGCAGAGGCAAAAATGGAGAAAAATTCTTGAGCAGAGAACACTCTCCATCCAAGATGTATGCAGTATAGCCTGGGGTTGCCAGGACAGCCCCTAGGGTCCTATATAACAAAAGAGAAAGAAATTTACCCTGAGCTCCAAACCACAGCACCCCTTTCTATGCAACCTCTTACCTGGAGGGCCCTCCCCTCCCTGTCTCCAGGCATCCACTTCCACAGGGTGCCATTCCTTGGGAGCCAAATGCAGTTTGCTCTTCCTGCAAGCCTGAGCCTTTGCTCCGGTTCACCAAGACGGCAAACATCTGCCTTCTCTAGCCTCTGACTTCCCTCTTCCTTTCTACACTCTGCTCAAGAGCAACCCTGAAGTGTGGGCCACTTCACTACCTATTGCCACATGCCCACCCCTTACACACACCTCCACTGAAGCCCTATGAGCAGCAAGCGGCCACCAGTACTACCCTCTTAGGATACCTGGCATGCTCATCCTTGAGCACACAGCTCAACACTATTAACCAGGAAGCGGGCGCCAAGAAAACGTTTGCTGAAATAAAGTTAATAAAATAGAAGCATCAGCTCTTTTACAAACAATGAAAACCATCACTTTGAAACTAAAAACTGGTAACTTTTTTTATTAATGTCTTTTCCCCTAAAGTCTGTAGTCAGATCACGATTAAAAAAAAAAAAAAAAAAACAGACAACTTTTCTATTGGGGAAATTTTCCGCAGCTTTTTAAATTTTCTAATTATAATTAAAGGCAAGAACAACTACAGAATTGGTGAGTTCTAGATGAAGACACCAGGAAATTCATCTGAGACAGCCCTGGCCCTCTGTAATCTCCATTCTCACCATCTTCGCTCTCTGCAGCCACACTAAACAAAACCATTCTCTCCCGAACAAGCCACTACAGACCTGAAGCTGTGCTCTCGTCACCAAGCTAAGCACTGCCAGTCTCTCTGCCCTTGTTTTCAGGCTTCTCCCTCATTTTCTGATAGCCCTCTTCAGAGATTTGTTTCATTACGTGTGACAACCAGCACTGATACAGTTTGGCAATGCCACGGTGGGACTACTACTCCCCATAGTTGGGACCCTATTCCCTTTAAGAGAGCTTCTGAGGGCCTACAATAACATGAATTCACACTTTGTGTGGAGCCCAAAGGCCCTAACTTTTCTGCAAACCACATAAACCTCTCCTGCTCTCCACCTACTTCCTCCACCCCTACCTCTATCCCAGAAGAATCATCATGAGAATCTGGAAGTTCCCATTGAAATTTCACTACATAAAAGAACACTGGGAAATGCCATGAATTGTCTGTCCCTGAGTCTTTTCATAATGGGATGAAGTATAGGAATGAGACACCTTAATGCTGGCTCCCCAAGGTTTTCAAGACTGTTGCCCTCATTGACACCCACTTCCCACTTATGAGAATAACTGATCTATACACAAGAGAATCTGCAAAACACAGACAAGCTTTTGCTACCAAACCACAAATTAATCCCCTAATCAGTTGTTCAGCCAACAGAATGGACCAGAATGAACTTGAAGAGTTTAGGTGTCCTTGGTCATTACAAGTTGAAACATGGCACAGGGTCAATGCACAGTCATTATGGAAGTCTGGACAGAAAAGAGTGGATGGATTTGAGTCCACCAACAGCCTTTCTGGTATTTAAGGCTTTGTCATTATATAGCCTCTCCAAGACTCTCTGAGCAGACTTAACCTCTCATTTCTAGTTCTCTAGTACCCTAAAGGGAGTGCAGAACGCAAACACTCAACACGATGAACCAAATCACATTTATCAACTGTCTCTAAAACCTTGTCATTGTACCATACAGGTAAAAATGAACCCATTCACATTCCCTATGCAATTTTATTCTCAATTATTCTGCTTGTATTTCATTAGTCTATCAACCAGCAGCTTTAGGATGCAGAGGACAATTACTACTAAACCATTATTTATTATAATTCCTCATTCCTATTATATATTAATTATGGTACTTAATTTCTCACCTCCAAAATTTCTGTAACACCAATGACTATAAGCATAGCACTTAATTTCTTATTAAGGTAAAGCCTATATAGTAAAAAAAAAAAAAAATGGAATTCCTATGGTTGAAAATAATTGCCTCTTCTCAAAACAATTATTTTCAAAATAGACAAAACATACCAAAGAGAGCAAAAGGGAAAATATTTTAAAAAGAGAAATCTTAGAAGCAAATACAGTAATCTATCTGCAACTGCTACCTACCCTTGTTCATCAAAACTAAAAATAAAATCGGCCTGGGGTTTCTAAATTTGTTTGCAAGTGCTTTTCCTACCAAACCCCTCTGCAATCACATCAGTCACTAATAAAAATGATTGGGAAGGGGGACGGAAAGGAGGCCGTAATAAAAATATGCAGTACATATATTTCACTTCTTGTTTCAACTACTTTAGCACCTTCTCATTTTACTCAATGTCAGGCCATTAAAGGGACTAAATAGTAGCTGGGTGGAATGCAAGGAGAACTCATTTGTGAGAAGATTAAAACCTGGCCCAATAATAAGCTGTCTACAGTTACTGTACACATCAGTCAAATCAAGTAACTCACTCTCAGTTGAAGTGATTCTGCAGGGCTCTGGGGGAACCCATCGCTCTCCTGATAGAGGCGCAAGTTCATTAGTTCCCGAAGCATGCTGTTGCAGTGTTACACGGCCTTCCTTGTTCCCCTACAAAGCACGTTCAATTTTTGAGGCAAGAGGACAAATTCAGAAGGGAAAAGAGTAATTACAGGAACCTCTTAGGGCTCTCTGGCTTACACTAAGTAATGCTTTCTTTCCCTTTTCAACCAGCAAGGGTGTTGGACAGGGAGGAGGGCTTGGCCACTCAAACAGGCAACAGGTAAACAGAGCCTCCTCCCAAATATGAATAATCACACCCAGAAATGACCCATGCAGAGGAGATGAAAATAAACACCATTTCTAGGTTGTGAGAGCACAGAACGAATGTGTGAGTGTGAGGGTCTGAGGCTGTGTATCCGTGTGTGTGCACATGGGCACTAACACAAGAGATTTTTTAAAAGTTTACTTGGATATAAAGTCTAAAATGCCTCTCACTGGGAAGAAGACTTTGCAAATTTACCTCACAATGCCTCAGACTTTTGATCTGTAAAATGGTATTAAGAGTACCTACCTCACAAGGTAGCTGTAAGGTTACAAAGGCAAATACAAGTAATGCCTGAAGCTCAAGAGCTGCATACACTGAGATGCCACTGACAGATAACAGTACCCATGCAACCCAAATTGCTCCTGACTGGTGTTTAATGGCTGCCAAGAGCCATGCAGCAATATACTTAAATACCACATCACCAAAATCATTTTACTGGAGCCATGGGTCCTTAACCAAGTCCTTGCTTGTGAAAAGTCCTCTCAGATGTTTACTTTAGATAAGCATCAATATCTGTTTTCCTCAGAATCTTAAAGTCACTGGATCAAGGCCGCCAAGGCCCATTTTCACACAGAGGAATCAGTCAAGGACTGATTCGGGCACATTCCGTGTAATGGTGGTGGTTGCTTGGCCAATTTTATGGGGAGTCACTTCGCTTTGTGGCTTTGGCAGAGTCTGCCACTGTCTGCTCGAATAAATCTGCAGAAAATCAATTATGATTTGTCTATTTTGACTTGTGTACATTTTTTTGAGTACAAGAGACTATTGATAAGGAGTTGAGGTAAGAAGAAAAAATGTTTGCTGATTTCCCTGAAAGCACAAAATGCTCATTCAGTGAAGGGAAGGGACCATTCATTCATGGTAGTTATGAATTAATGCTACATCTTCTAGAGCAGTGGTTCCCAGGTGTATATCCAAATTGCTTGGGAGCTTGTTTAAACATAAATTGTTCTTTTGTGGGTAGCAATGAACCAGGAAAGATCACCATAAAGGCCTCAGGCATGCTTTGCGAGTACAAGGTGGTGGGCACTGCCAGGTGTCACAAGTTGTCTCTCCACTGAAGGGAGATCTTGGCACCTAAGCACACTGTCACCAAGTCCCACTTCTGATACTCTGTCTCAGTTTAAGAGGATGAAGGTGTCTTTAGGAGAAATCATCTACTGTGGGCAAGGTATCTAAGTAGAGCTCATTGGGATTGAAGAACTTTGGTATCTAGCTGCCCTAAGACACCCATAGCAGAACCTACAACCCATACCTGAGGCCCCTAACCTGAGCACCTGAGCACCTCAGGTGCTGTCATCCAGTGCTACTGAGACATGGGAGCTCAGCACTGTACCTGTACCATGTCCATCCAGATCATGAAGGTGAAAGCGATCACAGCCTAAAGGCGTCACTGGCCGTCTTTCTACTCTTCATAAACATAATTTAGAAATAAAGTACTTTAGTGCTTTTTAAAGTCCTTTTAGATTAGGTTGTGATATTTTAAAAATAGCTACTTTGTGAGTTTGGTTTTGCCCACAATAGCAACAAAGCGAATCTAAGAGGATGATGGAGTGATACTACCTCCAAGGTGGTGAAATGTGGCTCTAGGGTAGGCAGGGGGAGGCATTTCTTTATAAATACAGCATAGATATCCATGGCATTAGAACTCCATGAGGAACAGTGGGAATAGGGAAAAAAGATGTTTGCAGGAGACACATGATGAAAACAGGGCATAGAAATGCTGATTTGCATAAACATCACACATATAGCATAGCACAGAGCTCCTCTGCCCCTCACTCTTTCTTCCTACCAACAGTTACACTACGTAACATGACACTTGTTCTTTTGTCATTTGGGCATTTTTTTTTCCCCTCTTGGTACTGGTGATTGAACTCAGGGCCTTCCCACTGAGCTACATCTTCAGTCTTCTCTCATTTTTTGAGTCGGGGTCACATTAAGTCACTAAATTTCCCAGCTGGGCTTAAATTTGCAATCCTCCTGGCTCAGCCTCCCAGACTGCTGAGATTACAGGTATGGACTGCAATGCCCGCATATCTACTTTTTGCTTCTGCAGTTTATTCTCTGCCTCATCTAGAATAAAGACTCGGGCTGGGGATATAGCTCAGTGGAATAAGCGCCTGCCTAGCAAGCACAGGGTCCTGAGTTTGATCCCCAGTACCGCCAAAAAAAAAAAAAAAAAAAATTTGTCCTAGAATAAAGACTCCACGAGAGCTTTGCCTATGGCTTATAACAGTGCCTGGTACATGCTGGGTGAGGCTTGTGGACTGAAAGATGTTCTCAAAGCTTCCTTCTCCTGTAAAAATTCTTTGATTCTGAGTTGTCTTTATAGCACTGTTAGCTACAAAGCATAATTTGAGCTACATCACAGGCGGCCATTCTTTGCATACCAAAAGTATCTCATCAGGAGGTGGCTCCCTGTTTATGGCTCCCACCCCCAAGAACAGCTGTGTTTTGGGAAGACTTCAATGTATTTATCAAAGCAGCACCATGGTCAGAAACTGTAACCAAACTTCACGCTGCTTCAGGTGATAATGCAAAGATTTCAGGCTCTCTAAAACCATCAGCAAAACATGGATCCACTAGTACTCAGCATCTAACTGTCAAGAGAGAGGTGGTGAATTACTTCAGAGTTTTGTTTTTGTTTGTATTTTTCATAAGAAAAGCTCTAAGGTATCTATACACAGCATGAAATACAGAACCACTTTTAGATCTGGGAGAAACCACAAATCGTCCATTCCTGCAGCAGAGTGTAGCTCTGGATCTTAGAGCCTCAACTCTGGCTACCCCTCTAGTGAGTGAAAATGGGTGAGTTATTTCACCACTCTGTGGATCAGCTTCCTCAGCTGTAAACTGGGAATAGTAACCAATAGTGCCTCATAAGAGACTAATTCATGCAAAGCCATTAGAATGATTATATTTTCTACATCGCAGGCATTCAACAAATATTAGTTTGGTTTTCAGATTATTTTTAACTTAAAAACCCTCTAAGAAAAGTTTACTCAAACTCTATATGAAAATTGCTAGAGTTCTATAGAAATCCTACCACTCAAAGAGCGTTCCTGGAAACCCAGTGATTAAGGCTAATGTATCTGTGTTATTTCCAGTCCAGATCACTGAGGACTCTCAACTACTAGCCCTCATGTGCCCTGGTAGCGGGAGCCTTCTCATTAACCAGGAAGTACAAAGTGGGTGTGCCAATGGGCTCCCCTACTGCCACAGGAACGAAGGATCATGAGTGACATCCAGAAACTAGAGTGCACAAGGCAGTGCACATGACCTTCATAGAGAATCACAGAGGTCACCATGGCCCACAATACAAAGCAGGAAGATCTTGCATGGCATCCCTGTGTTACACAGCCTCTGCTTGCCTTTTTCCAGAGATTACACTTCTCTTCTTGACGGCCTGTGCTACTGACCAGTTACAAAAGCCAGAGAAGCAGAATGTGGTTATTGTTTACTTTCTGAGCATCTTATCAGGCCCAGGGCAGCATGGGGTAGCCTTTGGAGTCAAGCAGGCCTGGGTGTGTCACCTTAAGAATGTGTTTTGGCCTAAAATGCAGGTATCAACAGTATCTCCCTTGTAACCTTTGTGAGAGGGTCAAATGAGATAACACATTCAACTATGTTTAACAGTTCCTAGCACAGAGTTGGAGCTCAGTAAGTTATCACTGCTATTAATTGTTATTATAACCATTCACTCCATTAAACCACTAGGCTCTATGTCAGTTATTTCAAAAAAGGTGAGGTTCACCAAAGCAGAGTCTTGTTGGTGCAGGGCAACAAGAACATATATTGCTGTCCACCCAGATCAGGCCTTCCCCTCCACAGTACCAGAGCTGTAGTGAGGCCCCGCTGGGGACTACACATTCCAGCGCCTTGGCAGCTGTATGTAGCCGTGCAATTAATTTCCCACTAATGGAACTAGAGTGAAGGTGACAAGTTACCACTGAAGGGCTGGACCATCACACACTGTGTGCATTCCTCCACACTCTTCCTTTCCTGCAAGCTTCATCCTCAATAAAGGACTCCCGGAAATCCCACTGCTACCATTAGAAGGAGGAGTATAGTCTAGGAGAGCAGAGACAGAGGATGGAAGGACGCCAAAGCCCTCAGTAAGCACCTGGAGCTGAGGGCCTGCCTACCACCACCTTGGACCCCTATGTGACAGAAAAACAAACTTCCTCAGCTTTTGATCCATATAAGCTTGGGCCTATCTATTAGAACAGGTTTGTGGGCGCAAGCACTCCTTGGGAGCCATGAGTTAGCTGAAAATTTGTAGTATCTATGGACAATGGTACAATCATAGTCACAATCTGAAGGACAACCTACAAACAGGAGTTAGTATATTCAGGCAAAATATTCTTTTTTTGATGGAAATAATATGAAACATTTACTTGATATTTTGGACAAGAACAGAGCTAAGTAACCCAACTCTACTGTGGCTTAGAAAAAAGATCACCCCTTCAGCAGTAAAGATTTAAATGCAAACTGTACAAGGGTACATATTATATAAAACATTGTGTAAGACTGCAAGCCAAATATTCTTTAAATACCCTTTGAGTTTTGTAGATATCCTTTAAGTCTTGTAGACATAGAATCAAAATTACCCTCCATACTTCTGTCAGCTCTTCCGATGTAACATAAAGAAGCCTATGGCTTTGAAAGTCTTCCAGTTAAAACATGGAAGTGAAAAAAAATGACTGCTTTTAAGAGCAATCTAAATCCCAACACTCTAGGAGGCTGAGGCAGCAGGATCACAAGTTTGAGCCCAGCCTGCATACCTCAGCAACTCAGCAAGACCTTACCTCAAAATTTTAAAAGGACTGGGGATGTAGTTCAGTGCAAAGGCTCTGGGTTCAATCCTCAGTACAGTACCAAAAATCAACAAACAAATAAACAAAAATAAAACAACAAAACACCAATCCAATGAGCCTTTGAGCTAAAGTTTTTGCAATACCTGTGATTACAATTATTCAGTTCAGTGGGTACTATTTTTAGTTCCTACATCATACATTTAGTGCTACTGCAGAGTGCGGACACAATGATGAGACAGAACCACGTCTTTTGGGAACTCACTATCTAGTGGAGAAACAAGGAAATACTGAAGTAACAATAATGGAATGCTGTCTGCTATGCTTGTTAAAAAAGATAATAAAAAAGCATTATCAGCTCTTATTAACACATGCCAGATATTGCTAGGCTTCATCACATGCTAACTCACTTAACTTTCACATCAGTTCTACATGGTGCATACCCTATTCCTTATTTGTACATGAGAAAATCATGCATTAGTAAGTTTCCCAAGGTCACACAGTGCTCTAGAATCGGGGTGTCTAATACCAGTGACAACTTTCTCAGCCACATAAAAGTTGAGGTGCAGTAGGAGAATGGGGAAAGGAGGTTCCCGACTGCCTGGCTGCCCTTTACCGTGTACCGACACAGTTTAAACTATGGGAAGAAAAGGGGCACAGGACCAAGTGGCCAAATAGCACCAAAACTTTTGTGATGCTCTCTGTGCTGTCAGAGGGCACTACAGGAAGTGTCCCCAACCTTGCCAAGCAGCTCAGAAATTTGGAATTATAAACACAAAATATGAGAAACCCAAATTAAAGCCTTCGGACTCTTAAGTAACCTAAGAACGGAAAAGGGGTTGTCCCTAACCAGAAGTAGATTCCTTGTCTCTGTTCCAATAGAAATCATTCTGGGTATCTCCCATCCCATTAAGTCTCAATTTCTCTGTCTGAAAAGGTTGTTCATGCTTCCCTGGGGAGCCACAGTGCATGCCTTCCAAGCTTTCTGGGTTGCTGTACAGGCAGAAACCTCTGGTATATAGAGTGCTATGATCATTTTAGGGGAAAACTCATACTTCTGTACTAAAAGTCAATAGCCATTTGGACTTTCTCTATTCTAACAAAAGGTGAGATTGGATTATCATTCATCATGTCTACCCCTGGGCAGAAATATACTCCCCTGCTCTATCATTTCTGGGCTTAGCCATATAACTTGATCTACCAAAGAAATGTTGTAGGCCTGACATGCATAGGGGGGCTTAAGTAAGCTTCTGTGGTTTGGCTTGGCACTTGCAGTGTGGTAGTCCCTGATGAGAAAAGTGTGCATTTAATAGCTGCTGCCAGGCTGAGGATATAGCTCAGCAGCACAAGCGCCTGCCTGGGAAGCACAAGGTCCTAAGTTTGATTCCCGATACCATTAAAAAAAAATAGCTGCTGCCCTTCAACCTAGTCCAGAATGAACACATGTGAGCAGACTTGAGTCCAACCTGCAGCTGACCAGCAGCCTAGAGCAAAACCACCCAGCTGACCCAGCCTCCTTGATCAGGCAAGCCACAGTCCCCCTGCAGACCTGACATCGCCTATGCTTGCTGTTGAAAGCCACTGCTACAGTTTAAATGTGGAATGTCTCCTAAAGTCCCACATGTTAGGGTTGTCACCCAGAGTGCTATTGGGAGGTGGTAGAACATTTGGGAGATAGAGCCTAGTGGGAAGAAGTTAGGTCATTAGGAGCATGTGCTTAAAGGGATCTTGGGGACTCTAGTACCCCTTCCTGTCTCTGCCTCCTAGCAACCGTAAGGTAATCAGATTTTCTGTCACACACTCTTACATGATGTGGTATGCCATCTCAGTCCCAAAGCATCATCATTTTACATTAATGGGAAAGATTAAATTACAGGTACAAACATAAGCATCTCAGTACATCTCATACCCTTTTAATTTTTCCCTTGAATTTTATCCTGTCACCCAAATACACCACTTCTCAATGATATGAACACAGATGCTGGCAGGTAAAAACAGAGAAACAGATTCAGTGACTTCCATGAAACAATGACTTCCTTTGACAACTCAATGTTTACACTAACATCTCCCCATAAGATGCAAATGTGGAACTATTTTTCATGAGAGAGCTACATTAAATACTACTTTCTGAATGAAAAAAGTACTCTGACAATGAGATAACATTTTCAGGCTTAGGGTCTACATAATCCCCTCAATAATTTTTGTGTCCTGACAGTATATTACTGGGTTGAAAACCACTTTCTTCTTTCCCCTTCCACAAGTCATCACGTTAGTGCTGATGTACACAATCAATAAAGTCTATACAGGTTTTCACAAAGCTACTGATGAAACTTTTTAAAAAATTCCATTGGTTCCCAGAGTTTAGAAACTGTACCAAACATTATTTTACATGCATCATGATTATAGATAAGCCTTGTTCCTCAGTGCTGCTTCAAAATAAAATAGCAAACACTAAATGAACTACACTAACCAAGTGACTTATTAGTCAAAATCTTTATTTCAACAGATTTCAAAAAACAAATAATATTTTGAGGCTTAAGTAACAAGTAAACTAGATCTAAAGAAAACTAGAGGGTCAATTATGGCTTTCTCAGATCCCTCCAGGCCTTTGTAGGTGGTAATAGGTCTTCCAGTTATTTGGATGTTACAAAAAACCCTAGGCCAGTGGCGGTGAAGTGGTGACGAGTGTGCCACAGTGGGTTCCAAAGCCCTCTCTGTCAGCACACACGCCAAGTTGCCTCACTTTGCTTGGATCATTTTATGTTTGTCAGCTTTGAATTATATCAAACCTGATACAAGATACAGACAAACAGATGACTTGAGTGCTGCATGTACTGCTCTCAAACTAACAAAGTATGATCCAAGGTTTGAAAAATTATCAACATGTGAAGATCATCAACAGTTAAGATCACATTAATTGTTCAAAACGAAGCCAAATGCACACTTTTACCCTTTTCAATAAAAAGCTGTATCATTGAATGATGTTACTGTGTTTTTCCTTTAAGACAAAAGATGTTAATGCATGCACTGGTTTTTGTTGTTGTTGTTCTAAAGTAAAAAGATGTATTCAGGTCTAATTGCAATGTTGGCACTTCGTGATAAATGATTTTGGGTTGCACTTTGGGCACTCATCTCTAAAAGGTTCGCCATCCCCGGCATAGGGGAAACTATCCATAAACCACACAGCGGTCCACATCCTCAGTTGGGTCTGAAATTATTGTCGCTCTGAGTGGTGACACTGCCGGACCACAGGTCTACACATGCAGGCCCTGGCTACTCTTTCTCCTCTCTGCATCACTGCCTGTGCTCCTTACAGGACACTCCTGCCTCAGGCCCTGCTGGTCCCTGTGCCTGGAGTACATCCTCCCCACAACTCTCATCCCCACTCCACTGAGGTCCCTTGAAAGCTGCCTTCTTCCAAAGATGCCCTCCCAGACCATCTCATCTCAAGTAGGTCTCCCAACCTCCATCTGTCTCCTTACTGCTATTTGTCCTCACAGTGTTATCATGACTGTTGGAAATTATTGTACATACTGTGTATTCTCGGCTCCTCCTAGGAGTATGGAGACTTGAATTATGTAACTCATTACTGTATCCCAGCTCCTGGATCGGCCTGCATAGTTAGCACTCAATAAATATTTATTAAGTATATAAAATGAGAGTTGTAGATGTTGTTGCATGGAAAAAGAAAACATTTAATTACTTATTAAATCAGATTATTTGTTGGGCAAAATCTTTAAAGATACAAATAACAAAATAAGCCTTCAGGAATTTTATTAAAAGGTTGGCAATCATTTTATTAGTCAACTACTACAAAGTCACATGATCCTGAACCAGCTAACTACTAGATTCCCACTCATTCTTTAAAGTGGAAAATAAGTTCCATATACCCTGTAAGACTAAAAGTATATCATGTAATATCATTAAATATATTTTAGGAATGAAGTAGTTTAAATGTTTACCACAGTAAGTAAACATCTCAACTATTGCTATTTGGGTTTCTCACACAAGACCCATCCCAGGGTTTTCCTGAGAAGCTTCCAGGCATTGAATATGTGACACTTCAAGACTATTATGAAAGTAGATAGAACACTTGGAGAGGAAGGCATGGCATTTTCTTAGTTCTACAATGTATTCTTGGAGTTCTTCATAAAAACCCTAGAAATCCTTTCACAATAAACCTTTCAAATAACACAGATAAGTGCATCTCCTGTTTTTCCATTGCTTAGTTCCCAAGATGTGAAAAAAAATTGTTTTCTGTTCATATAGCTTAATAAACCTCTCTCAAGTTTTGAAATGCTTTTTTTCTACATAGAAAATCACATTTATCAAATATGGAAGTCATTTTTCTAATCACATGATCTAACATCTCAAAAACTTAAATCTGCATAACCAATCAAGGCTGGTATATTTTGAAACAGCAAGAATTTGTGTGTGGAATGTTTTAACAGCCCATGGATTCCTAGGACTACTCAGTATGACTTACACAAACACAAACCAAAATTTTGCCAGAGAAATCAAAGCCCATCAAGTATCTCCAAGTACAAATGCTTAACCCAAAACAGAAATATATACAGTTGTTTTGGTTATTCCTTTTTCACTGTATTACAGAAATGTGAAGAGGTCAGAGAAGTCTCAGGACTGTGTAGCAATGGGAGCACCATCATGGACTATGGGCAAAAGATGGTACAGTCATGTCAGTATTAACACTTACAGAGGACTTCCTAGATGCCAGGCCCTTCCTACACATGATTTTACATAATCCACATAACAACATTCTGAGCTAAGCATGATTCCCATTCCCATCTGACAGAAGTTAAGCCCTAGAGGAATAAACAGTTTGGCTGAAGTCCCACTCCCAGCAGGATTCCAGAAGCAGCACCCGTAACTGTCCAGAGCACAGCACCCAGCAGAGCTCCTGCACAGGACAGCCAAGGAAACTGACCAGGGAGTTTTCTTTTCTTCAGAACTCACCAGATAACATGCCAAATATGCTTGGTGTTACACAGAACCCTGAGGGACATACTTACTATTACCCCATTTAGAGATGAAGAAACCAAGGCACAGAGAAGTTATATAACTTAACAGAAGAACCAAATCCAGTATTCTCAGTGAAGCAAGCTGGCTGCAGGACACATCAACTAGGCTAGTGTCCTTTCACCTTCTCAGTCACTCCCACCTTTCAATCACCTTTGCTTCTTTGTCTATAGAATTAGGCTAGCTAGTTGGACGACATTACTGCTAGATCTCTGTATCATCTAGGATTCACCAGAGGAACAAATTTAATATGCTACATACAGGATTTACAAGGTAGGCTTACAGTGGTGGCTGCAGAGCCAGGTGTGCAAGAATACAAAAGGGTCATCTACAGGCTGCAGATCCAAAAGATCCAGTCAAAAGTCAAAGGCCTGGAGCTCACTGGACAGTCCCACATGAGTATGTATCATGAAGCTGAACAGTGTGCACTGAAAGCCTGGAGACAGACATCCAAAGGCGACGGTAAAGACAGGTGCTCCTTCAAAGAAGCAGAAGCAAGACTTCCTTATTATTTCCCTCTTTATTCCTTCCTGGCTACAAGCCTACTAGCTCTTGCCACTCATATCTAAGGCGAGTCTTCTGTTTTCAGTAAGTCAATCATCCAGACACACCCAGAACTGTGCTAAACCAATCTGCTAGGCATTTTTTATTCAAGTTGACACCACAGTTAACTATTACAGGCTCCTTCCACTTTTCAAGTGACAGGATGGTCAACTGGTCTGTGGAAGGTTGTCTGTCACGACAAAAATACTTCAGAGAAAGTTTCTAAGTGGTTCTGTTTCCTTTTTTTCCCCAGAGGAGAGAAATGCTACTGATACTGATACAGACACTGCTTAACAGAGATGCTCTTCAAATAACGAAGGGCTACTTCTAATAAACCCATTACAAATTGAAAATATCCTAAGTGAAAAATGCATTGAAGGAATCTACCTCACCAAACATCCCATCTGTATGTGGTTAAGTGTCAGCTGTCTCCCCTCGGGGCTGTATGGCCGACTGGGAGCTATGGGCCACAGTGGGTGCCCAGTATCATATGATTTATTACTAGCCAGGGGGAAGACTCCAATTCAAAATATGAAATACGATTCCTCCTGAATGTATGTCACCACCAAAAAATTGCAAGTTGAACCATAGCAAATTAGGGGCTGTCAGTACACATTCAGGATTAAGGCTCATCTCCTTAGAATCTGATGTACAAGAAAAATTTTCATCACTACGATTCCATATTGGAAGATAGTTAATCATTTCATAAAGAACAATGAAAAGATAAAAGACAGCTGTAAACTACTATTCTTCTCAGTGTACATTCTATAATTCACATAGCTTCTTTGCTGGAAATAATGCATCTTCTCGACTGACTGCATCCCACCATTCACATGTGCTTAACTAAAACATATGGCCTATCAAAATATCCCTTATTAAATACAGTGACTGGGTGGAGTAGCATAGTTGTCTTGCACAATATTTTAAACTCTTCAGTATCAGTTGCCAACATTTAAAGACAGTTTTCACATAAAAATATTAATTTTGAGCTTGTCTCTCTCAAACAATAACAATAGAAGTATCTGTCAATGCAAGGCCTATTCTCCATCACTGCAAGACTGGGTTGAGGCTGAGCCACAGCTGGTTTTTCAAGGGGAGGAAGGGCTCTCCAGTCTTCCAGAGTCCATTAAGTTAAACTGGGACAACTCAGGCATGTATCATTTCCTGGAGGCATTTGAGTTTGAAACTGGTAGGCCACAGGGCCGCAGGCTCCTCAGTCTGAGCATTTCTACACTGACTGCATATATGAAACAGTAGCACATCTCCACAGCTGCTGTAATTAATTAAACACTAAAATCATAGAACCTAAACCCCAAAAGGCCACATCCTTTTAAAGGTTTGGTTCCTTTTGAAAATGCTGTAATCCTCACAATGTTAGTTACTTCATTAGAGTTAACCAAAGAGTTCCAACCTTATCAGCATGTATTATCATCAACTTCGAAGCGTTAAAAACAGATTTTAGTCCCAGCCAATCACATGGAAAGTTCTGGGATAGAGCACTGTCATCCTTATTTTCTCCAGGTTCATTCAAATGATTCTGATGGCAACCTGTGTTGAAAAGTGACCTAAACTCTACTGACACATTGGTGTGACTTTTAAATCAGTAATACTGATTTCCATAAGGCACAGATGAGAACCACTCTCATTACTTTAAAATGTCACTAAAGATGTCATCATCTTTTGAGAGACTAAAAAGACATGATTCCTTTATTCTATCATCTGAAGGGAAGGACACATAAAATTTAACATCTCTTGACAAAAATTCTTGGCTGATGTTTGCATATTTTGACAGCAAATGTTTTGCTGTGGACCCCTGAAAGTGCTGAAGTGAAGCCAACCTATAAATGGGAGTTTCCAATCTGGGCAGAATATCGAGGCACATTAGTTTAAATCACACTTTGTCAACCATTTGGTTGAGCTGGTGCCAAATACCAGATGTCTAGTGTCAGAAAGATCCTATTAAAGGTATACTCACCATATCTCTAAAATCTAAACTACCTACAGATTATGCCTGGTCCTGAGGACACCTATATGACACTCACTGCATCCTGATGACAAGTCTTAGACCCCAGCCCCAGAGCCCATCAGATTCCTAAACACACTGAGATTGGATCAAGGAGGAAAGTGTTACTGAGAAAAGGGCTTCCTGTAGTATGTGCTCAATCTGGGTTTACTCAGGAGCCCCATTTTCTTCATTTGATGTTTGATATTTGAGGAGGCAGGGGCATAATTTATGTTTATTCATGCTTACTACCATGTGTTCAGCTTAGACTCTTTACAGGATTCCCCTGCATCTGCCATTCTGCCATACAAGGAGAATCATGCTAAAATAGCATCCATGATGCTTTCGGTGAAAGAATTAGATTGGAACAAGGTGCTTCTGTTCTAAACCCGGATGTCCTCTTGTACCAGCTGTTTGGGACTGGTGATGGATGATAAGACCCAAAGTGTGCTTTCTCTGTGGATGCCACTGGGGAAGTGTCCAGCGGGAAGATTCCAAACATAGAGCCAGAGTGCTGGGGTTCTCTGTTCTTAACTCACAATGTTTCCATCTAGGTCCCCATCTGTATCCAAACAAATTTCTAAAATAAGGAAGTGAACACAATGACAGGAGTTTGATTCTGAAGATATAAAGGAAAAGTCTGTACATGTGGATAGGGTCAGGCATCAAGTCTGTCTGGAGACTCCATCTCCAAATAAATAAGTATTAGTAAAGGTAAGAAAACTAGTTGATACCATTAGAAAATCAGTAATTATATCCACTGCAGAGTTGACATTACAGCTTTTATTGTTGTGATGACAGCATGTGTAGAGGATTAACTAATGGTCAGTTTAAGTGAGAATACCTAGCTGAGCTGAGTCAGCATGGTTCTGGGCATGGATGACCCACCTGAGGAAAGTTGCCAGAACTGTACAAAAGGAGAACGAGGTGGGAGAGGGGGAGATTGGGTGCTGCTGATTGCCCAGGAGGAGCTTTGTTATGGCTGGTTTTCCTGATACTAACTTTGGCTGTTCTCCTCCTCTTTCTCCTCTTCTTCTTCCTCTTTTTTTTCTTCCTCCTCCTCCTTTTCCTCATTGGTAACAGCAGCAGAACTCAGTCCTTGCTGTTCCTGGCTGCTGTTCTCTGCACTGAACTCTGGTCTTCACCTTTGTCTTGAGTGTTGCTTCAGGGCTCCAGGGCCCATCCCTCAGCCTGCTGGCACAGATCCTTCATCTGGCTGGCACAGACTTTCTAGGATCCACCACTGGCCCTTTGGCTTTTTCAGTGCAGATCCTTGCTACAGACTTGCATGAGACATTGCCATGGGATCCTTGCCCTTCACTGGATTCTTTAGGTCTCTAGCAAATGAACAGATCTCTTGCACTCTTCTGCATTTGACTTTCTGAGTGAGTGTTCTAAGCTAATCCTATGAATTTATGTTTCCTGTATTAAATCTATTTTCTTGCAAACCACTGACTATAACAGTATGCTCTTGCGTTAGTTTTTCTTTAGAACACTTCAAACACTTTATTATATTTCTATTCCTACTAGACAGCAGTATCTAAATATTTTCCCAGCTACCCACACTGTTCCTATTGGAAATCCAATCTCTCTGTATATAAGTCAGGTATGAAGGAATCTTCTATTAAAATGCAAACAGCCAGGCACAGTGGTATTCATCTGTAATCCCAGCTATTCCTGAGGTAAAGGCAGGAGGACTGCTTGAGTCTAGGAGTCTGAGGCCAGTCTGGGAAACACAGATGCAAGTACCTTGTAAAACATCACAATTTAGGCTGTAAAGAGCAAGTACTTGGTGTATAGGGACACCTGACCCTCACTCCTATGAGCATGAAGGGGTTAGTTATTTGGTGTAAGTCCTGATGTCCTCCTGTGTCGAATGGAACTAAAATACTGAGCACTGCATGTTAAAGCAACATGTTAGTAGGTATTTAATAATAGTTATTGTTATATTTTATGAAAATGGGACTCTCGAGCTGGGGATGTAGCTCAGTGGCCTAAATGCCTGCCTGGCAAGTGCAAGGTCCTGAGTTTGATCCCTGGTACTGCAAAAAAAAGAAAAAAAGAAATAAAAAAAAAAGAAAATAGGACTGTCACAGGTTCTCAAATTTGAAAAGCCAAAAGGTGGTACGTGGTGGAACAGGATCAAAATCCAGTGTTATTTGAATCCAAGCTTCTCCCACTCAGCCCTTTGCCTCCTTTATAGCAGATATCCTGCAAAGAAGATCCAGGAAAATGAAAACACACTTCTATCAGAGGCCCAGTATATTACAGGGCTAGTTGACCAAACTATCTCTCATCTATGCGCACTCCTGGAGACTGATTCCAAAGATGTCTTCCACAACCTGAAGTTACCTTTGTGCCTTATTCTTTTCACAACCCAAAGTATTACTCAATTCTTTTTCATTCTGTCTCTAAGAACACTTCTCAAGGAAGATGCCAAGAAGATGACAAAACTCTGTTCTCCAGGAAGGAACTGAGTTTCTGGGAAGGACACAGCACACAGGTGGTGACCCACAGTATGGGCCATACCCAATCTGATGCAGCCATGGGCAACACTGTAGGGCACGGGGAAGGGCCAATTTAATAATGAGCGTTATTGAGATGGAAAAGGTTTATTGCCCTGAAGGAAATTATTTGCTTTATAATCTTATCAAGATAAACATTGTAGCTCATATGTCATTAGATATGGTACTCAACTAGTATGGCAGGGGGATATAGCTCAGTGGAATAAGCGCCTGCCTAGCAGGTGCAGGGTCCTGAGTTCGATCCCCAGTACTGCCCAAAAAGAAAAAAAAAGAACAATAAATCAACTAGTATGGCAGCATATTTAACGCCAGATGGAAAGGAGTAAGTACTTCAAAGATGGGCTGGAGATATAGCTCAGGGGCTGGGGATATAGCTCAGTGGAATAAGCGCCTGCCTAGCAAGCGCAGGGTCCTGAGTTCGATCCCCAGTACCTCCAAAAAAAAAAAAATTAAAAAATTTTTTAAAAAAGTACTTCAAAGATGAGGGGAATGTCTACTTCATAGGTATGTTGTGAGGACTAATTAAACGTTGCATGAAAACTGTTGATAATGACTCCCTAACTGGGAGTTTAGGGAATGGACTCAGGTTTTGTGAGTATGCATTTTTAGACCTTCTATATGAGAAAAAAATGTACTGTTGCAGATATTTTGAAAATGATTATTGAGATTAAGAAACTACAACAAAACACAAAATTTTATAAACTGGTAATACCAAAACATCACAAAGTCAAAATTCAGAGAAAGACTCTTGTGTATTCATTAACTACTTGACATACTGCTTTATTTTTTTTTGTTTTTTTTTAGAAGTTTACTTTTTGATTATTTTTATTTATTTTTATTATTTATTTTTTTTTGCGGTACTGGGGATTGAACTCAGGACCCTGCGCTTGTTAGGCAAGCGCTTATTCCACTGAGCTATATCCCCAGCCCCGACATACTGCTTTAAGTACTCCTTTGAGCTATGCACTCTGATAAATTTTCATGTGACAATGATTTATATGAATACCACTTTCTACAGGGTGAGAAGGTAAGTTAGTTTTCACGTCAGCATGAATGATCAAATTTTATTTTTAATTATTGATACTTCAGAAAGTGACTGCAAGTCTCATAATTCTTTGCTGGTCAAGACATATAAAGTTTTAAGATTGTTGTCAAATTTTATTTTATGTAGTAATCATCAAGTTTCAGGGCATTTAAATTTTTCATTCATCCATTTATTTACCGTGGTATATGGATTAGACTCAGTGCCTTCACATTGAGCTACAGCCCCAGCCCTTTAAAAATTTTTTAAGACAGGGTCTCATTAAGTTGCTAATTTGCCCAGGCTGGTCTAGAACTCACTATTCTCCTGCCTCAGGCTCCCAGAGTGCTGGAATTACAGAGGTATACCCCACTTGGCTTCAAATTTTCTTATACACTAACTTTAAACAATCTCTGTAATAATGACATCCATTAACCAGTTTGTTTTCACTATTTTCTTTTTGCTATTGATACATATTCATGTCAAATGAACATGAAACTTAAGTAGAATTTCCACTAAAAAATGGTGCGTTTAAGACTAGAGATTTAGCTCAATGGTAGAATATTTGCCCAGCATACATACACAATTCCCAGTACTGAAAAGAAAAAATGTGTTTGTAATTATATTTTGCATTACTGAGTACATTCCCAACTGAAGAGCACTTCCATACTGATTATATTTAGGCAAGAAGTGAATGCTCCACTTAAGAATTTTAGATCTCCACAGACTAGCTTTTAGCTCCACACACTTGAAACCAGATTCCCAATGGCAGATGTCACAGCACATCTCAAATGCTACCTCTGACCTACACCTCTGCATGAGGACCCTGTAGGAGTTGCCAACATAGGTAACGTTCCTAGGAAGCAACTCCTACATAGCCAGGGAAAATGTAAACAGAGATGACCTACATCAATATAGCCCACAAAATCCAAACTTACTCTCAGAAATCCAAAAATACTCTCAAAACAAAAGTTATCAAACCCACAGAGAAATGTAACAAAAGGAAAGTCACAGTAGAGAAGGAAAATGTTACATGATTGCCGTTAAAATCTTACTTTTTCAAATGTTGTAAGTTATGAGCCAGTGAATATATTGCAAAATACACTGTTAAGGCTCCTACAGGGCCTTGGAAAGTACTGGGTGGACCCTTGTAATAGATTCAAAACTGTGTTGTACAAGAGAGTGGCCCTGGGGCTCGAGCTTCACTAGCTTCTAGTGGTGGTCCCTATTATTATTCATCATTTCTCTTGTCTGTACATGTCTGGTCTCTCCAAATACATTTCAACTTCTTAGCGGTAGTATTATTTTAAGCACCAGCATATAAGAAATATAAAAACTATATGTGGTAGTTCTCACTATCCATGCTAATGAAAGAGTGAAATCTGTGACTATACACACGTATACAGATATATACATATATCTGAATATGTAATGTGCTTGTGTTTATATCACTTATATTTTATATGCAGTACCCCACCCGCCTTACCTGGAGTTTTGTTTTTCACAATTTTAATTACCTCAGTTAACTGCAGTCTGAAAATACTAAGTGAAAAATTCAAAAATAAACAACTCATAAGTTTTAAATTGTATACCATCTGACTAGTATAATGAAATCTTGCACCATCCCGCTCAGGACATGAATTATCTCTTTCTCTCAGCACATGCATACTGTATACACTACTGGATCATCAGTTACTAGTAGCCCACCCAACTGTCTAGGTATCACAGTGCTTACCTTACTTAATAATGGTCCCAAAGGGATGCTGGCAATTCAGATGTGCCAAAAAGAGGCCACACAGTACTATGGTTAATACCATAATCTCAGGTTAATAAGAGAAAAAACTCATGCTGAGATTGCTAAGAAACTCTGATAAATGAAGAAGAGATTCATGCTAGCTTTGCTATTATATCTCAAACTGTAAAATTAATAGCCATGATGCATGATAGTATTTAGCTATAACCAAAAACTCGTTAAATTTTTAGGTAAAAGGTATGAACAGAAAACATGTTTCCATTGGTTACTCTGTATATGAAATATTTTACATATAGACTACACACACACACACACACTCTCTCTTAAATACCTATATAGAAATATATGTGTACATAGAGAGAAAGAGTTCAGTTCCAGGCATTCGCTGAGGCCTTGGAATGTATTCATCACAGAGAAAGGAACTACTACAGACACCCCTATAGGTACACATATTAAACGTATACATACTACAAATAGTAGTCATCCATTTATTCCCTTTTATAAATTACATATAATTTACACATAAATATATAGCCAAAGAAACAGTATTTCAGTATTAGTAACATTGTGCCAGACAGTCCTCCATCAAGGAGGTCCATCTGAGGAAAAAGTCACTCCTGTGGCCTGGCAGACAATGAACAGTCCTTCCTTAGGAGGCCAGTGGGTGAGCCAGGCAAGGAAAACTGGCCATCAGGAGACTGTCAGTGTTCACTGGTACTGGGCAGAAGGTCTACAGTTAGTGACCCAGGAAGAGTGCCTTTCACTCCTGCCAAAGTAGAAAAACAGTTATTGGAAAGACTTCATCCTTCAAGTGAATATCCATTAATCTGGTCCCTGCTTATAGCTGACCTTTTAACAAACAGTGAAACATTCTGCTGCAACATTCCAGTGCACTATATGGAGAAAATATTTTATTTAAACTTATTCAGTACATGAAATTAAAGCCATTATAATAAATTCCTTACAGTTGCTGTTTCTAATTTTTCATATTACAAATAAACATCTGTGATTCAACACTTTAGCCAGGTCATATAAGAAATATTAGGTATTTGTGGAATATGGAATGTAGAAGAAATATATTACCTATTAGTTCATCAAGAAACAAAATATATACAGGTAACCTAACAAGTATTTCTTCACTACCCAGGACATAACTACACTATCAGGCAGGATTGAAGGTAGTGATCAAGGAATGAAGTGGGTGAGAAATATAAAGAAATGGGGGTGGGGGCTACAGAACAGAAAGCAATTTTTAAAAGATCAGCAGCACTGTCTCTGTCCCTCAGACCTCAGCCTAAAACACACGCCTTTGGCTTGCCAGTTGTCCTAGGGAAGCCCCTCTCACCATGTGTCACCAATCTGCTATAACCTTCAGGCTTCATCACTGTCAACAATGGAACAGTCAGGTTCTCTGAAACCAGCTGTCAGCTTGCAGGCCTAGAACTGCCGAGGTAGGACATGTCTCTAAAATACATGTGTTCTAAAGGAAACCATTTTCTAAGGAATATGGTGGATTCTGCACCCCACTGCAAGCAGTGTTGGCCTCTATACACTTCAGTTACATATCAGAAAACATGTACACTAAAGTAAAACAATCAAGCTTAATGAAACAAAATGTTCAAGTCATGTTTCCTAAAGAAAGATTTGGCCATTTACAGATAAGAACAGAGCAAATGTTGAAACTACTGAAGACAATGCTCTGGGGCTACAGTGAAGCTTTAGACACAGGACTCCCTTTTGTTTGTATGGGGTGTGTGTGTCTGTGTGGATGCATACTCAGTTAAAACCTCCACTGGCTCTGCACCTGGGGCCTTCTGGGGAACAGCAGGAGGGAGTAATGGGGATTCTGCTGCCAAACCACAGGGTGCAGGCAGAGGGCAGGGCAGGCAGCAACAAGTCTTTTGTTCATTCATTTATTCCTTCAGTCATTCCTTCTTCCCACAGGAAAGATCCTCAGAGAAATGTGCCCACAGGTCCCAGGCACAGAACCCCTTTCTAGTCCAGGGTTTTTTCAGATAAATTCAGGCCACAAGGAAAGGTCGTATTGGAGGTCCTGGCCTTGACACCACTTTCCCAGTCCACAGTGGTGAAGGCCTCTGCCAGTGTCAAAGTGCTTTTGGCCACACAGAAAAGAAAGCAGACTACAGAGGGGCTGCTGATTCCTTTGCACATCCTTTCCCAAGACAGGCACAATGAAGAACATAGTTGTAAAGCTCCCAAAACAGCACAAAAGTAGAGAGACACAACCCATACTCTGCTAACCTCTAATGGAAGCTTTCACAGTAGGATTACAAATGTATTCATTAAATATGCAAATGACAAGAAATTGAATGATGTAGATAATTTAATATCATAGATGGGTACTTTACATATATAATCTTATTTAATTCTCATTAACCACTCCATGAGGTAGACAGTGTTATAACCATTTTATAGAGGAGGCACAGAGTGGCTAAGTGACTGTCCACAATCAAATGGGTAGGGGTAGAGGTGTTTGTTCAACTGCAAGCAGCCTAAATTCACCCTGCTGGTTTCTCAGATATTCCTCATCCCAAGAAGTCAGGGTTATGTTTAAAGGGGAAAACAGGCCAACTATATATGGAAGAAACATGGGAAGGGTATTATCAGGTTCTATACCTCTTGGGTAATTTGGTTGGAATTCAAATCCCAACTCACTTACCGGCCCTGCAAAGTCACAAATTTAGATAACCTTCCTGTGACTCAGCTTGTGGATCTGTAAAGCATAAATAAAAGGGGGCTCTACTATTGCACAATCTATCTACTATACTATAGTGCCATTTTAACACAAGTATTTACTAAACCATCCTGAGCCAAATTCTGTATTACTGATAGTAGCTACCCTTATTTTTCTTTCCAGAAACTTTGACCTTCATTAATTAAATGGTTTATAGATCCACTACATAAAATGAAGTAAAGGTATCACTTGGGTTTTTGTGCATGAAGAAACAAGTACAGACATTAAGAAACTTGTGGATATTCAGAGTCAACAACCACCAACCCTAGCTAGTTGTGAGCTACTCAGTCACTGTGGTCAAATCATTTGCAAATCTCTACAAAGCTGAGGCTCACAACATATGGGAAGTTCATTCAGTGCCATCACAAAAATAACCAAAATGGGTCTGATGCCTGTTTCTAATCAGGAGGCATAGTCCTGCCTTGGGGCCTTTACACTGTTTACCTCCCCTGCTTGGATCTCCCTGCCTCACAGACATCTTCATGGCTAACTCCCTCATCTCTGTCATGGTCAAGAAACATCGGCTTCTCATGAGGCCTATCCTGGCCAATCTGTTTACAATCCCAATATTCCTTTCTCCAAATCCATCTTACCTTGATAGCTTTTTTCTTCTCTGTATTGTTAAGCACCATCCAACATACTGTATCATTTACTTCAACTGTTTATTACCTATCTACTCCCATTAGACTGTAAGATACCCCAGAGGCTGGGATTTTTATTTCCTTCACTAAAATGTATCAAGTGGCTAGAACCGTGCCTGACATAAAGTTAGTGCTCAATATATGCTAGTACATAAATAAATTCAGAATGCAAAGGTACTTAACAATGTACCAAAAGGGCTGGGGATATAGCTCAGTGGAATAAGCGCTTGCCTAGCAAGCGCAGGGTCCTGAGTTCGATCCCCAGTACCGCAAAAAAAAAAAAAAAAACCAATGTACCAAAAGATGAAATTAGTAAGAATAATCCCATAGTTGCAAAGTAATTTCATAGCATGGGGACATGGGCATTTTATGAGGCTAGGGTATGACCTTCAGTGCTAAATTTAGTGCTCTTGGGTGTTCCCAAGATTCCTGGTTACTAGTTTAACTTCACCTACCTAGGACATTCATGCCTACAATGCTTCTACAAATTCAAGTATCTACTTACAATGAGAAGCAAACAAATCCTAACCAGCTTTTCCAGTATCTAGGAAACAGCACCAAGTCTCTGAATGAATTGGAAGCAAAGTTGTGCAGAAACACATCACAGTTGCAAGGATGTGGAGTCTCTAGGCAATTTCAATAGAGGGTTGGGAGGGTTTCTGCTGAGATCCTTAGGTTATTCACTGAGACAGGTTGCCCTATACTGAAACAGCAGTGAGATGCAAAGGAAAAAAAGAGGAACACACGTACGGCATTCTACCAAGAAGAGGAAAAATAGCTAAGACAGAGGTAGGTAGAAAGCATACTTCACCTGTCTCTAAACCCAAACCCTTGTTTCTTATGGGAAAAGAAAAATGGCTTAAAACAAGAGCTAAAGAGCTGGGGATGATTATAGATCAGTAATAGAGGTCATGCTTTGCATGTGGGGGGCCCTGGATTTAATCTTTAGAACTACCAAAAAAAAAAAAAACCCAAGAGCTAAGTATGCATACATAAGATGACAAAAACCCACCAGTCACAACTTAATGCACTTCATTTTAATTAAGCACAATACACTTGTAATAAAAACTTGAAAAAATTTCATCAAGCAAGACATACACCATATTCCCTATAAACTGTAAATTCATCCCTGCTTAAGGATTTTGACTAGTGGCTAAATGGTAATAACCCAGAAAGGTCCTCAAGATGCAACCATCTTCTAAGCATAGCTGTAACAGCAAGTCAATTGTTTAAAATAATCAACTGATTGTCTCCAAAAATTTATAGGCTGAATAATAAACAAATACCATAAAATAACAGAGCTTCCATTAAATGTCTTACATAGTTTCACTCTTGTCTCTTCATTAAAAGTTTATTTTTATGATACTGCCTTTGATTACCAATCCATGTTTCTATTTTTCCTGAGATCAATTCTTCTTTCTTTCCATATATATGGACACCTTTCAAAGTTAAGGAGCCTTTCTTTTCTCAGTCTAGGTACACAATATTTTAAATGAGCTTTTTTAACCTGGCACTTTAATTCTTACTTTTCATAAGGTCTGCTATTTCAAACTATTTCCAAAGTACAGTAATGATTAGCCCTTCCACACCATGGTCATACTATGCCTAAGTCATACCTATTATTATTAACTTAGCTTTTCAATATTTCACTATTAGAAGAAAAGCACTAACCCTTTGGGACTAAGCTACTTTTACTAGGTGCATGAGAAAATTTATGAATCCTCAAACTTCTTAAAATATCTTTGCACAGCATTAAGACAATTTCTACAAAAAAAAAAAACCTTGTAATTAGAACAATTAGTCTTAAATCATCTGAATACAAACTAAATCCTCAAGAAAGGTAATTGTCCTTAACAGAGTTAATATAATGCTTTTTAACTAGCCAGGCCATACTTGGCAATCTGGTAAGATTATTACTCAGCTTACATAAATTATGGTTTATTCTGATGTAACTTAATGAGAGTGGATGGGGTATACAATGATAGCTTCCATAGGTCAGGAGATACTATTTACCTGTATCATTAACACATTATTACTTGCATTTATTTTTTTCCATTTATTATTAGGAGTAGGGGGAGATGTGTAATACTAGCAAAATTTCTACTGGAACTTTGTATTATTGGAGTTTTAGCTTTATTTTAAAACAGCCATCATGAAAAACTTGATTTATCAAGCACTTTGAGATATGACTATCCAGTTATGATATGAATCAGCAAATTTGTTACTCCATTAAACTGCTTTTAAGACTCGTAACTCCAAAGCCTACCTCTGCTATCATACTGTTTGTCAGTGGAGATGCAAGGTGTTACACATTTGTTTTAAAACTTTGGAATTTCAAATCTGGACAATTACTCATCGGAACTATCTTTTAACAAACATTTTGTGGCCTTTTTTTCATGATTATTTTCCCTTCTGGATGACCCAAGCAGATCCCATTCTGAATAGGCTTTCAAAGCTTACTAAGCACCCACTGGGTGCAGAGGCAGTGATATTCGAGGCAAAGGAGCATAAAAGGTTCTGCCTCACTAATGCATAAATACACAATCGTGATTTATTCTCTCAACTTTGTAGGAACGTGAGTTGCATCCACATGGCCGAATCCACGGCATTTATTCAGACTTCCTCGGACGGTCTACAGGTTCTCCGGATGAGACAAACCCCTCGCCCCTCAAAGCATCACGCGGCCCCTTTACTCCAGGCCACACGGCACAACTTGCGGGTGCGGGCCACACCTTCCGCAGGTGGCTGCGTAGCCTGAGCCAAAGAACCTGACCCATCTCCCTTCGCACAGACTCCAGAGAGAAAGTGTGCAAATGTGTGCAAGGACTTCTGCGAATCAGAGGACTTGTTGAAAGGTCGCGGGTGCGGCGCACGAGGGGAAGCCGGCCGCCCGGGGCGCCCCTCCCCCGCGGCCCCAGCGCTGGGCGCTGCGCAGGCCCCGCCGATCCCCGGGCGCCGGCGGCGCACCTCGGGCCTAGCACTATTTGAAAGGCAAATTGCCGAGCCAGGGCACATTTAAATACCCAGCCGCGGGCCCGTGGGACCGAGCTCCAGCGGGCGCAGCCGCAGCCGCAAGGGCCTCCGGGGCGCCCGGGGCCCGGGTGTGGGGCGCGGCCCGCGGGCGCACCCGGAACCTCAGCCCGCAGCGCCCCGGCGTCCGCGTCAGGCCGGGGCAGCAGCGGGCGCCCGGCGTCCCCGGCCAGCACGGTGGCCACCGGGGTAAAGGATGAGCACCCGACCTCCGCGCGGCCGCTGGCCCCGGCCCCCTCCCGGCGCACCACACCTAGCAACCGGCGCTGACAGGACGCAGTGGCGGCGGCGGTGGGAGGAGGAAACGGAATGGCTGCCGCGGTGGAGCCACCCCCGCCCCCTCCCACCTCCCAGCCGCTGCAGCCGCCGCCGAGAGCTGCCGAGAGCCCTGACAGCTCGAGCCCGGGCGGAAGCGGCAGGCGGCGTGCAGCGCCCGCCCCCCGCCGCCCCGGGCCGCCCGGACCACCCGGGCCAACTAACTCCGCGCCCCTGCCCGGCGCCGCCGCCGCCCGCCGCGCCCTGCGCCCGCGCCCCCTCCCCGGCGCCCGGCCCGCCGCCGCATCCCCGCGCCCCGCTGCGGCGCACCCCCGCGCTACCACTTCGCAGCCCGCGCGCACGCCCCTCTAGCCGCCGGCCACACCTCGGGGCGCCGGCCCCTTCCCGCCCCTCCCCCACCCAGCGCCTCCGCATCCCGCCACCCGCAACCCCGGCTCCCACACACGCTCCCGCCGGCCGCCGCTCCCTCCCTCCCTCCCCCAGGCCACTCCTGGCCATTCTGGGGCTGGTCGCCGGGCCAGGAGTTTCCGCGCGCCCGCACCCCCACCCACCCCCGGGCCATTTACCGATGTGGTTGTCCTCGATGTGCTCAATGAGGTCGGCCAGGGTGGGGAAGTGCAGTCCGCAGCCCCCGAATCGGCAGGTATTGGAGAAGAAGGAGGCGGCGGCGATGCCTGTCATGGTGCTACATGGAGAGCCCCCCTGGTGTCGGCTCTGCGAGCGCCGGGCGGGCGCGCGGGCGGGCGAGGGCGGGAGGGAGGCCGGGTGGGGTGAGGAGAGGAGGGGCAGGGAGAGGGAGAGAGGCGGGGTGAGGGGAGCGGAGAGCACGGGACGGAGGGAGAGGGGCGCGAGAGATGGAAGGAGAGCGAGAAGCCACCGGGAGGCAGAGGGGAGGCGCGGCGACGGCGGCTACGGCGTCGGGAGCGGCGGGGGAGGGTGGGGGTGGGGGAGGCGGCCGGGCCGGGAGGAGGGACCAGGTCTCGCGGTCACGGCGGTGCGGCCCCAACCTCACCCGGGCCGAGGCCTCACCTGGCAGCGCCTGCACCAACTTTATCCCCCTCAGCCTGCCCTTCACACTTTGTCGTACATGCAGCCTGTTTGGAGCCTCCCCGGTTATGCATATTCCGCTCTTAATGGATACACATCTATTAATTACACCTACTGCCCTTCGAGGAGAGCTCAGGGAGTTAACTAGGCCTCTCCCTTGGGGACGTTTGTTTGCACTTGGCCACCTGTGTACATGTGACATTGACATTCATAGGGGACCCAAGAAAGGTAATTGTGTGCACCTTATTCTTTATACCTTCTCTTTAAAAAAGAGTCCATATTCTCTGGAGGTTTGTACTAATTGATTTTAATGAAGCTTCCCTCTAGGCCAAAAGAAAATCTTAGCTTTATTTAAATTTCAAAATAGAATGCTTGGTTGTCAAGTGCATTTGCTTGTGTTTTACACATGGGCCACGTTTGTTCTACTCTGCACAAAAACTAAAATGATTTCATTATCCCAAATGCTGGCATGCCGTTGCATCCACTACCCTGTCGCAAGTCTGGTAAATAAGGCATGTGTATATTTCTGCCACAGAGGAAAGGACAGTGCTTGGTTTAGGCTGGAAGGAGCTGAAACACAGTCAAGGGACATATTTACTCTTCATTTAAATGTGAAGTCAGTCAATCAAGACTGCACCATCCCATGAGCCTTTAAACCATAAAGTTGACCAGTTAAGCTCTTAAATTGAGTTTTGCAGCATTTTACTAAAATTCAGTTTTCTTGTTTCTCATTCCCACCCCCAGCTGCAATCATAGATTTTTCCAGGTGCCTAAAAACATTGCACATTATCAGCAGTTTATGATCTAAGAGTGCATTATATATATATATATATATATATACACACACACACACACACATACACATATATGTAAATATGTGTGTGTGTGTGTGTGTGTGTATATATATATATATATATATGTATGTATGTATATGTATATCCCCTGAATTTGGTAATTTTCCTTAGGACAAATTTCACTTACTCTCTGGTGCAGATACATAGAAAAACAGCACTTTCCTTTCCTATGAGCTGTATGCATCTCAAGTGTTATTTCTAATAATTGTTAAGGCTTTTTATATATAGTAAAGGAATGTAGTATTTCTGTCATAGCAAAAAATTTACAATCTGACTGTCACAACAACTCGAGCTGCATTCCCTCACCCATGGCATTTTCTGGCCCTTCTCTTCTATCTTCCCACTCATGAAGTGACAAGCTTGCTAAGATGAGAATTGGGTTGGGTGAGGCTAGGGCCCTGTGTTGTTATAGCCCACTTTGGTGCCAGCAGTGGTTTCCTAGGCCTGAGTAAGAATGGGTGCAGTACCGGGGTGGGCCTGATAATGAGCCAGGAACAAACTTGGCTGGAACCTTGAGCCAAGGCCAGACAAGGGTCTAAAGACCAAGAGTTAGAATTCTCGATCTTGTGTTAGAATTTTGGCAGCTGCGCAGTGCCTTCAGCTGCCCAGACCAGGAGGCCTGCAGCTGAGAGCAGGCAGAATATCTGGCAGAAGCACACCACACCAAAATGCAGTGCAAAATCTTCTGCCCAAAATGGTGCCAAAACAGCTTCCCACAGAGTTGAGCGCTGGACACCCTTCTGCAGCCTCTGGGGAGCACCCAGAACTTTGGCGAAGTGGCAGCTCTGTGGTCTGAAGGAAAAACTGTCTATGCGGAATTAATAATTCTACAAAGGGTGTACAGAGGCCCCAAGTTGCTCAGGCAAGAGAGCTGAGATGGAAAGTGTTAGGAACGCGCAGGTGAGCAGTGCAGGAAAGGAGCTGCGTTTCCCATTTGTTCATAGCTCTCTACTGCCTCCGATCTCCACAAACTCCTGTCTCAAGGTTTTATTACTGAGGTAAAACCTTGGCAACCCAAGTTGGACAAATGCATTTAAATGAAATGAGTCAAAATAACCTACCAAATAAATCAAGATTTGGAGTTTTAAGACTTAACATTTTTTTTTCTTCCTCTTGGGCAAATATATTTTGTAAGAAATCAGTTTATTTTGCATGAAATGACCCAGGCTTCATATATGACTGAAGCTTTGTTTATGTGACATTCTGCTCCTTACTACTTTGTAATCTACATACACTAAGCACTCTGCGCCTTCTTGTGAGATACATAATTAGAATCTTTAAAATCTCAAAGATTCTCTAGCTGTGAGGCCCAATGATTTTGTCGATGTAGTAACTAGGCCAAGGGTATCACCAAGTTCTTCCCAAGTGCACACAGCCAGTTTTCTCTCTATATTTACAGTGCAGTCAGGCATTAGTAGACAATAAAAGGCCAAATACATAGTAACCACAGGCAAACACTAAAATAATTACAAAGACATGCATACTTTTGTGTACTTACATTTAAAAATGTTTGTTTCAAGGGTGTCCCTTTAGATAGTAAAGTCAACATCTAGGCTATAAAAATAGGTAAAACAAACACTTTGACCTATTAGTGCCAAGAGAAAGCGATGACTGATGTACATTTGTACTTGCTAAACACAGTGATCTGTGGAAGAAAAATGTGTTTTTCATGGAAAGGACAGCAAGGTAGTAAGAAGTCAGCAAGGTATGATACAGACTGTGGGCCACAAGCATTCCTTGGCTTTAAGACCCTTTTATTGGAAATGAGTAGTGCCTTCCTGGAGTAGTAGAGGCCTAGACAGAGTACAGGCGAATAGCAGCCAGAGTAGTGCATAGTATTATAAATGATTTGGGATCTCATAATGGTCCCTCAAAACCCAGAGTGGCCAGTGCCCTGGGAATAGAGCAGCTGCATGGATTTGTGATTCCAGCCGTCTAGTGGAGCCAACTGAACCCACCAAAGTAACCTGCTTCATGCAGTGGTCTAGCGAATACATTCAGGATTCTTGGCCACTCCCTACCTGTCATCTTGCACACTGCCCCAGATTATAGTTCAGATCCTGTGAGGCTCAGAGTGCTTAGTGTATGTAGATTGATTGAGTGATAATTAGGCACTCAATCTAACATGACACAGAGGAGGACAGAGATATAAACAGCAAGAGATAAAAGTTTAATGCGGGCATGGAGGGAGTCAGCACCCAGACAGCTGTGCTGGCTCTCTGCAGACAAAGGACAGGGTTGGAGCTTCTATGCACTTTGAGGGGAGGGAGCACAGGGTAGCTGACGTGGGCTGCTCAGCATACCTTGCTGAAGGGGGATTGGATCATTGTTGGCCTGCGTGGGCTTTGGCAAAGGCAGCTGGGAAGAAGAAACAAAGGGATCTCTGGGAAGAAGGAGCTTGGCACCATTATAACTCAGCATTGGACTGTTGTCATGAGGACTGGGCAGGTCTTGGGCGGGAAACCTGTCATAGATTACAAAGTAGTAAGGAGCAGAATGTCACATAAACAAAGCTTCAGTCATATATGAAGTAATAGCCTGGGTCATTTCATGCAAAATAAACTGATTTCTTACAAAATATATTTGCCCAAGAGAAAGAAAATAATGTTAAGTCTTAAAACTCCAAAATTGATTTATTTTGAAACCATTACTTCTCAGGTCAGCCCACCTTGGGGTTTAAAATAAAGTGTGTAAGAGGAGCCACACAATCACTATTTCACTTGTTCCATTAATACGTCTTGATTGACCCCTAGGAAAGGCTCCTATTAACTCTAGCAGGCTCCATTAGTACATGCAACTGTATGATGTATGACCCCAGGATTTTTGTAATCTTGTCTTCGTCCTCTGTGCAAGAACAAGGGTGATATTTGGATAAACATCTCCTGACATGAAGGAGCCCCACGTTTGCAAAGTCTGAGGAGGCTGCTGAGATGGCCCAGTGGACTCCACCCACTGTCCTCTTGTCTGCTGTAGTGTCTGCTATTTCCCTCCTTTCCAGCTTCGGCTCACTCAGGCCACTGACGGTAACAGAGCCAGTAAAGCATCAGCACTTGTGAGAGGTTGCCCAACGATGTGCCCTTGTGCGCAAAGATGTGCTATAGGTGTTACTGATGCTTACCCAGCACTGCAGAGTGGCAGAGATTTTTATTTCTTCAAAGGCTATCGGTCAGTCCCTTTCTGTCTGGGCTTTCTGAGCTTTCACCAGCTCCCACTACTGCAGTCTGTTCCCTCCAGGACTCAGGTAAGTGTTGGTGAAGGCTGGGCAGGAGGTAAGTTGGACGTACTGTTCCATGATCTCATCTCCCCTACCTGAATTCGCTAGCAGTAACCTACATTACCAAAACAAGCTTCTGACTCTTCAGTGACCTTCATAATCTGATCTCTGCAGACGCTTCTCAGCCTGCATTTTTCTCCATGTGCTCTGTGTATTGACAGCTCAAGATTGACCAGATTATTTTAGTTTGCCAGATGTACTCGCTTATTCATGCACTGGCCAACCTGCCGTAGCATGTGTTATATCATCTCCCTGGAGCACTTCTCTTCCTTCGTCCCCACTTGCCTCCTTCTTCCTCTTTGCCTTCACCGAGCTCATCTCAGCACCTCAGCCTGTCACCACTCTGAAGAAGCCTTCCCTACGTGCCATCTCCTCTTCCTTCCCTGCTTGCTGGGTGCTACTTATCTGTGTCCTAGTGGAGTTCCTTCTCCCTTACATTTTTAATACTTGGCTTACTGGTCTCCCTTCTCCTTCAGAACAATAGTTTCCAAACCTTTTGATCCCATCCACAAGAAAACGTGATCCTTTATCTCAAATTTATATTTTTATTTATAAATTATATAGACACTTTTCAACTAATATACACATATACATATACGCACATATGCATATAAACAATTCAAACATTTTTGTTAACAAATCACTTGTTTTCATCCATACCCATGTCCTGGGGCAAATACCACCCCCCCCGCCGTCTCTGGAGGTCACTGTCCCCAAACTGTGCTTCTTTAGGGAAGGGGATTATCTTGCCTTGTGCCTGCATATTGTGTACCATGTAAGTTGTACAGGGGTATAGCTCAGCACTGTGATAGGCAATGTGCTAAAATTTCAATTTTCAGTGCTCAAACACTGAGCATTTCTAACAGTTTGGTACTGTGCTTTGTTATGTAGCATTAGTGAAAGTCTTCAGTCCTGTCTTAGCTTGGATAGATTACAACAGTTATTCCTTCTCCTGATCACAACCCAACCTTTGATAGGACCTCTTTTAATGTCTAGAACTGTGTCACTCTGTGCATTCATAGTTGCTCATGAAACATTCTTCTCATTCATTTTGATAGTACTGGTTTCCTAGTCTCCATTGATGCAGGAGAAGCCATTCAGCTGAACAGATAAGCAGGGGGGCATTCAGCCATGACATGAGATCTGACCCTTTCTCCCCTTTTTTAGATGGACTAAGCTACTTTTCCTTTCACAGATACTGAAGTTCATGAGAGTGATTATTTTAAGCAACAATTCAGTGAGTTCCTACCGTTGTGTCAGGCATTGGATTATATGCCTTAACATATAGCAGCTCTTAAACCCTGCGATGTACACAAACACTATGATGCCCAAACTGTGGATGAGAAGAAAGATGCAGGGAAAAAGGCAATTTGCTAAGGTCATTAAAGCTAGTAAAGGTTGGAACTAGAATCCGAATTAAGATCTCTCTGACATCAGCTCTTAATATCTGTCCTTGAATTTGAGATTGTAAAACATGTTCTTCTGCCCTTTGAATCTGGAGGAGTGGGTCCCTTTGCATGGGTAGGACTAGACCCCTGTATATCACAGACACTAAAATAGAGAAGCAAAAGCCTTCTATTTTGCCAAATTCCCTTCAGTGAGGTTACAGAGGATCAGAGTGAGATACTGATGATGGAGAGATTGTGGGGAATCAGGACATTGAGGATCTTGACTGGGCTGTTTTCCTGTCCTTCTGCTTTTGGAGGGCCTTTCATTGCTATTGCCAAACTTGTTTCCTGGTGCTGAGTTTGGATCTTGAATGTTCTCCAAGGTCCTGTGTGTTGAAGGCTTGGTCCCCTGTCGCACTACTGGGAGGCAGAACCTTTAAGAGATGGAGAATAGAGGAAGGAAGTTAGGTCATTGGGAGCGATCCTTGAAGGGGAGATTAGGGCCGTGGCCCATCCTCTTCCTCCTTCTCTGCTTCCCGGCACCAGGAGAGCAACTCCCTCTATTATATGCCAGGGTTACTTTCACACCCACCATGAGGTTCTGCCTCACCACAGGCCCAAATGCAACGGCCCAACTGACCATGAACTGCAACCTGTAAAGCTGTGAGCCAAAATAGACCTTTCTCTTTCTAAATTGATTATCTTAGGTATTTTTTAATAGAATGAAAAGCTAATACAAATACCTTATCTTAAAACTGAACTTTATGGAGAAGTCAGACTTTTAAAAGATTTCCTCAGTTTGCTCTCTAGCCTAACCTTCACTCTGTGCCTTCCTAGTGCTGATTTTAGAGTACAAGGGGGAACACAGGTATCACCTCCCATGGGGAAAGGTGACCTTTTTTGTTTTTGTTCTCCGACATTCCCGTAAGGACTGTAATCACATTGCTTTTCAGCCAAGTGTTTGAGATACAGTACTAATACTGTCTATTGCATTTTTTCCCAGAGTCTTTGTTATGGTTTGTGTCTAAATCTCCCCCCAGAGCCTCATGCAGTCATGGGATGGACTTCTAGAGTTTATGATTGATTCATAGTTTAGTGCTTGGATTACGGACGTGAGTGTTACACCTGCCTTGGGGTGGGCGGCTTACATACAATATAAGGGAGGGAGAGAGGCTTGTTCACTGCTGCTCCTCCTCTTGTGCTCTTGCTGCTTTTGCTGTCTTCTGCCGCCTGGGACTGTTGCCCTCTGCCCTGTGCCACTCTGCCTTGGAGCCAGCTGATTATTGACTGAAACGTCCATAAACGGTGAGCTAAATAAACCTTTCCTTCCTTAATTTTGTGTGTCAGATATTTTGTCCCAGTAATGAGAGAAAAGAAACCAAGACACTCATATACTAAATAGTCCTTCTAAATACCATCTCCAAGTGTTTAGCAGCTCCACCCCTTCTGTCCAGAGGTAGGCGTACATGAAAGCTACATTTGTCCTCCAGAAAAGTGACCCAGATTCCAGTAATTTCTCTACAAAGGACTTGCCCTTGGTTTTATAACTAAAGTTGCCTTTCTATAATTTTCACCTCATTGTGTCTTTGTCAAGATAGATAATTTTTTTCCTCTATTAACCTTATGTATTTAATGGCTTTTCAAACTCAGAAACCTTAAGGGTCAGGCAGGGGAGCAGTGAAAGATGAGGTACGAGTGGCCATGCACATACTGTGTGAATGGTAGGGCCCAGTGGTGAGCTGTAGGGAACTCTTCTCTTCAAACACTGAAAGGTAAACAAGTATCACCCGCAGCCCACATTTGGCTCATGAACCCTCCAATTTCAACCTATTTCTTTCTTCCATGCCACAATGCAAAAATTAGGTCATTCTTATTGCCACAACAACCAGGACTATTCAGATTAATTATTTCCCAATTTCGCATTGCCATGAGTTGCAATCTAATCTTGGTGCAAACAATTCTAAAAGGATCCTTTGCCCCTTAAACAGATCTCCAAGATACTATCAAAGCTTCTCAGGTAATGATCATATCAGAGGAAAGAAATAGTCAATAAGGACTATCTTTCAGGCTGTAACACTTCTTGGTTCTCATTATCGTTCCTTATTTCCCACTGTAGATCATAGTCATGAGAAAATTAGTTTTCACCAAGCTGAGCATATTAGCACTCGAAGTTTACCTAAAATGAGCACTACAAAAGATAACATTTCATAGTGCCTGAAAATTCTCCATCTCGACTTTAAAATAATTAATAAAACCCTTCAGGTGGTAGGTTTAGGTTTTCTAATCTTTCAGTATTCTCAATCCTGAATCTGTAATTAAACATCACATTACTTTGAAAGTAGTAGTTGTGTTAATAATGTATGTAGTAATCTAACATTTTATGCTACAGTTAATCTTTGGTGTCAGAACCAATTCATGACTCTGGTATCTTTTATTTTTTTTTCCACCATATTCATCCTGTACTCACCCAACTCCAAAATCCTATGCCATCCCTTTTGTCCTCTCTTGCCTCTGTCCCCCACCTTCCCAGGATGCCTTTACAGGATTAATTTTTGAATAGGCCCTGGGCATAGAAAGAAAGTGTTTGACACTGTGTTTGAGAACATTGCACCAGAGATGAGTATTTGAGAAAGAAACACTTAAGAAAAAGGAAACTGGGAAAGAAAACAACAAAAAACAAAAGAGCAGAAGCAAAGGTGAGATGATCGTTGCTGTCTTTTGCATGTGTTCTAAAGTCTCACAGCAGAATTCTCATTTCACACACTACTCAGTCTTTCGTTCTTTAGAATCACAGTCAGATTTGAATCTTATTTTTCTTATTCTATGCCATGGGCCAAAGAAACCATCAAAAGAAAGTACCCACAGAAGTTCAGTATCAGAAAACCCTAGATTCTAATTCCAGCTCTATCCCTCATGCTGTTGGCCCTGAGTAAATCACCCAAGCTCTCTGCGATTTCTTTATCTGCACCCTGAGTATAACAGTACAACTCTTACCCAGCTCCTAGGGATGAAAAGAGGTGCTGCATGTGAAAACACTGGGTACTATTAAATGCTAGTCAAACATGAGACATTGTTATTGCATCTCTAAACTCAGTACTATGAATGTTATACCTGCAGTCATCTCTTCTAAGTAAGTGTTCTTACATTTCTTGGAAAAGGGAATGCGCATGGCAGTCTGGTGCAGCAGTGAGGCAGAACTTTAAGGCATTTAAAGTAGCCAGCCATTGCTGTTTCTAAATCATCATGAAAATGTGAAATCACTTGGGAGCGTAGCTTCTTTGTTCGGAGATAAGCCATTTGAGTGGATCCTGTTTAGTTATGCAGACATGGTAAAGTACCCCTTAGTATGGAAAGTACACAGAAGTTGTGTTTGTTCATATTTTGATTTGCTTGACTAGGGCTTAGGGCTTCAGCACTACAGGCACATGGAGTCTTGCTGCCAAAATGATTGTTTCAGGAGGTAGGCACGTGGCTAGAAGGTTCCATCAGAGTTAAGCTCAGGGCTTTTGTTCAGTGGTTATCTAGATTAGGACCTGTTTTCTTCTCCTCACTTGAACAAGCACACAGCCCAGTTGATGCTGACTGACATCTCAGAGAAAACTTTGTGCAAGGAAAAAGCTGATTTGGCAAAATGAGGAGTTGAGAGATCTCAGAAACACTGAACTGCAGCTCTGATAGAACTCTGCCTAAAACTCACCATTGGTCTTTGCAGTTAAGTGGGCTAATATTTCTAAGCCAGTTTGTGCTGGGCTTTGTACTAGATACATTGAAAGTCACCTGAAATGATACAAAGTTTGCAGGCTTCTGCTCCATGGTGTTCAGTTAGCTTGCTGAAAGGCAGCTGCTTAAGTCTCCTAATCTTTCCCACTGAGGTTCACAGCTGATAGGGTTTTGCAGGAGGGAGGAGGCATCAACAAGGCCTACATTGTCATAGGAGAAGGAATGCTGGATGAGACCCTAGCATGGGATAAAACTGTGTCACTAAGTTGATGTCTGTGAGTATCATCTTTGAATTCGCTTGTGTTCCGTTTCAGTAGATGCAGCCAAATCATCCTCCAAAGTGGGTTTACTATGTTACATGCCCACTATGAGGGCCTGTGAGTTTCCAGAGCCTTTGCCCACGGCTAATTAATGAGGGCTTGTGGCTCTAACAGTGTACAGCTATTTACAAACAATAACTGAAAAGATTGCTGCTACAGTAAGGCACCGAACAACTCCCTCCCCTTCTCTCTCTTTCTCTGTCTTCCCCTCCCCTCTAGAATTCGACTTGTATTGCAATTTGCAATGATAATTTATAAGTAAATACATTTAAATTATCTTATGTAAATTATTTTTAAAATGCAAATATAACCCAAGTGCCTGAGTACCTGCTGGTTCTAAACTATCCTTCAAGATACAGGAATACCTCAGCTCCCCATAGAATATGCCTTCTTTGTAAACAATAGGTGGGACATGAGAAGGAAGAGGGGATGGGGATGCAGAGAGTGAATGAACAGGGGATGGTACAAATGGTTGTTTTCCGTACAAGCAGCCACCAGTCCAAAACATCCCAATGCATGAAATTATTCAATATGTGCTGATGAAATAATCAGCAAGATTTAGTGTAATATTCATTATTACTGGTTAACTTTTTTGCTCACTGCTGCTTAAAATAATTATGTTTCCATTTCTAAAACATTCCTTACATTGGATGTGTTTGACCGGCTGCACTAGCCTGAAGGATTTACTTGGATGTGACAGAGTTAATATAAACTTAATTGACCTAATGTACTCCTTTAAATATGTATTTACTAAAGACAAAACATTCAACCTGAAAAATTATGCATGCTAATTTAAATAGTACCTAGTACTTTCCTAAGTCACTTTCCATGGGTTTTATCCTTGGAGTAGGGGTGCCAACCTCATGAATTGGTGACTGTTGTCCCAATAGTGACATCGTTATTACGTAGGCCTATTATGTAGGCCTACCACAAAGGCTAGATTTGTAGTGTTGTCAGTCAGTTGTATCTCCAAGGCTTTGGGAACTAATGATAAGACCTCAGCCTTCTGGATGTCTTTTGTATCTCCTTCTGTGGCCTTGTTCCTGCCATGTTACATTTGCTCACTTTGAGCAACTCATACTTTTGCCCTTCACAGACCGGTAGCAGAGATTTCTGGGTGCCTATTCAATAGCTATTCTCACTTGCTTCTTATCAACTGATTTTGTCAGGAGAAACAATGTGTCCAAATTGAAACTAATTCTCCCCAGCCTTTCTTGCAGATAGAGGCTGCAATTGTGATTAAGTTCTTCTCATTGAAACGTTAAGTGCAAGCTGCTGAATGTGGCTCCTGGGAAATCTTCTGGAAAGACCTTCTGAGTCAACTGCTGAGACCCATTTTCACTTGGCCCTTCTTCCTTTCTGTCTGAGCACTGTGTGATAGCTGGAGCTACGATAGCAGTTTCTTGAACATGAGGATTCAAGTCACATTTTCAATGCTGCCCTGGACTAATCATATCAACCCTGGACCAATTGCCTCTGGAATTCTTATTCTATGAGGAAGAAATAGACTGTTGATTTGAATCACTACCTCACAGGTTCCTCTGTTACTCATAGTTGAATACAGTTCTGGTATTCTAAATATTCCTTCAGGATAATCCTCCATTCAATTTGTTCAACATTTTGCCATTGTCTTTTGTAAAATAATTTTTCCCACTCTATAAGTTATCTCTTTATTCTGTTGGTTTTTCCTTTATTTATTTATTTTTTTGTTGTCGTTGTTTTGTCTTTTTTGAGACAGGGTCTCACTATGCAGTTCAGGCTGGCCTTGAACGCACTTTGTAGCCTAGGCTGGTCTTGAACTCACAATGATCCTTCTGCCTCAGCCTCCTGAGTGCTGGGATTACCATTTTCTTCGAGCAGAAGCCTGTGCAACAGAGATGTGTGACACTCATTCAAGTTCCCTGACCTAGACCATAAAGGATTTAAAGGCTCGCTCAAACTGAATTAATCACTGTGGAACTGGGATTGGATGGCAGGTTGAGCCCTTCAACTCTAGCATTGTGTCGGAGAGTGGACAGGTGGGACTGAAGGCAGAGGCCTAGGATCATCACAACAGTGCTCTCCTCTGTTGCTAGAGTAGGAAGGAGACTCACAGGTGTTATGGAGGCACGAGTGTTGGTGGAACTTCTGTTGCATTAACACTAGAGTCTCACAGACCTCCTTGCTGAGTTCATCAAAAGCTCCAGACTACATGTCAAGCTGTCTTAGCTGGTATTAAACATTCTGTGGGCACATGGACACTTCTCACTGCTTCTTCCCTCAATCATCCCTTGGACTTGGGATGGTTCAGCTCCCAACACCACCACTGCAAACACAGCTGCTGCTGCCGAGGGAGCAGGATAAATGCTCCCCGTGGCGGACATCATCCCCACTCCATCGCTATTCCCCACCCCCTTTCCCCTTTTTATTGGGTTCTTTCAAATCATTTCATTAATAGTGTTTCCCAATAGATAAACATTTATGAAATCCAAAACAGGCCACCTGTGCCCTGAAACATGTTTGGAAAGTACAGCCTCGCAAAAAGCATCTTATAGGTGCACAAAACTAAAGCAAACCCAAGAATCAAGTAAGGATATTAAAAAAGCAAGCAAACAACCACCTCCCCAAAAAGGCACAAAGAAAAAGAAAGAATAAATGAGTTCAAGCTTAAGCAGATTTGATATACCTAGTCACAAAATAAATGAGCCTATTTCTGAAACAAGAGCATTTTTTGTTCTTGCCTACTATCATCCAAACTATGTCCCTTAATGTTATCATTTTAGTAATGGTGCAGCTTAGAAACTTTTCATTTTCCAGTGGTTTCTCAAGCTGAGCTAGAGCCAGAGTTGCCTTAGTGGCTCATTGGCTTCAGGGCACACACTACCACCAAGCTACTGTGTGCTCTAGGTGCTATTGAGGATGAAAGCTTGCATTCTTTGTCCTTCCCGATCCAAACAAGACAGAGAATCTCACAGGGCCCTACAAAACTTCCATTCCTGCCAGCCGCCATGGAGAATCTGGGGGCTCTTGCATGGCCTCTATGCTATCACAGTGCTACTCTGTCCTAGCGCATGGCCTGGAGCCACACAAAGCCTCCTCTACCTGGGAACACAAAGCAGAGCAGGGAAGAGGGAAGTGGCCCCAAGAGCAGAGGACAATTCAGGCTATCTGGACCTCTCATCTCTTAAGACACACTCAGGTGATTCCTTTTCTCTGTGTCCTACTAGCCATGCAGGAGCTGTTGGTAAAGGAAATCTAGTGACATTTATCTAGATCCCTCTGAGCACCACACATTAGGTCACAAAAGTAGTTACTTAACATTTGAATCACTTGACCCTTTTCAATCTCAGTTTACTATCTGTAAGAGGGGAATGAATGGTGTCATCATACTGCAGTCATCATCACCATGGCCACAGCTACCATTTGTCCCATTTACTATGGGAAGTATATGAATTAGTGGTTAAGCACACAGCCTATCATGCCAGATTGCCTGGCATTCAATCCTGCCTCTAATACCAAATGCTTGGATAGCCATGGCAGTCAGCTGAAATGCTCTGTACTTCTATTTCTCCCTCTGTAAAATGGGAACAATAACAAACCCGTTAACTGTGCTTTCACATGTTTTTGATAGAGCTGGAGGTTTTTTTCCTTTTCTCTCTTGCTTTGAGAAACCCTATATTCCATGGATCAGGAGCCATCATCTGTTGTGAATTGGATTTTAAATGTCCCCAGAGACCATGTGTTGAGGGCTTGGTCACCAGTCTGTGGTGCTATTACTTTAGTGGTGGAACTTTTAGGAGGAGGAGCCAGGAGGAAAGAAGTTAGGTCATTGGCAGTTTGCCCTGTCAGAGGACGTTAGGACACCTATCCCTGCTTCTCTTTCCCTCTCTCCCTGCTTCCCAGCTGGCATGAGGTGAACGTCTCTGTTCTACCACATACTGTCACCACGATGTTCTGCCTTGCCACAGGTCCAACGGCAATAGTGGGTTGAACCTCCCAAACCATGAACCAAAATGAACCTTTTATCCTTTTAAGTTGATTTTCTGAGGCATTTCATTACAGCAACAGAAAGCTGATGAAATATCACCCACACTTCCCAAACTGATGTTGGGCTGTACCAGTTTTTTCTTGTAGTGGTTAATATTTTGGGTCAGCTTGAGAAGTTTGGATGCTTAACTAAGAAACGCAGTAGTTCTACATCCTAGGGTTTAGAGGACATGTCCTGGGGTGGCTGTTTATGCTCCAGGATGTAGTAATGGTTGATTCATTTGTGTCAACTGGAGAAGTTTAGAAGTTTAACTAAATGACTAGGCAGGGACCCAGGTCCTCCCTTTGTAAACATCCTGAGCCTGTGCAAGGAGGCAAGGAGATGACATGAGTGCCACACCTGGCCCAGGGTAGGGAGCCTGCATACAATACAAGGGAGAAAAAGAGGCCTGCTCTTCCCCGCTTTTTCTCTTGTTGCTTTTGCTGTCTTCTGCTGTGTCTTGGTTACTTTTCTCTCGTTGCTGAGACAAAACACCCAACGCCCAAAGTTAAGGAAGGAAAGGTTTATTTAGCTTACAGTTTGTGGAGGTTTCAGTCCATACTTGGCTGGCTCAGAGGCACAGTGCCACATGGCAGAGGGCAAACTGTTCATGGCAGCAGAACACAGCAAAAGCAACCAGAGCAAAAGCGAGGAATGCTCTTTCCTTCCCTTACACTGTAAACAGGCTACCCCCACCCAGGGGGCTGTAGCACTCACAGAATCTCCAGGCACTCTTCCACAGGCTCAGAATGTGTACAAAATAAGCACCCTGGCTTCCTGCTGAGTCACTTGCCAAACCTCTAGAGTCCCCAAGTTGACACAATGTATCAACCATAGCATGCTGCTGTGCCATTCCAAAACCCAGCCTTGGAGGCAGCTGATTATGACTGAAACCTCCACAAACTGTGGGCTAAAGAAACCTTGCCTTCTTTTATTTTGTGTCAAATATTTTGTCCCAGCAATGAGAGAAAAGTAACCAAGACATTTCTCCATCTCTGAAAACCTAAGCTAATGCTACCTTCCTTTACCTTCTCTCAGTGCTAACTCCCAACTAACCCCTACAGTTAAGCTCCTTCTCCATCCTGGGGCTACACTGGGTCAGGGTCTCCCACAGGTCCCTGTGGTTTCATGCAGAGACAGCACAGTCCCTGCAGAGAGCAGAGAGCCAGGCCAAGAGGCCTGAAGGGACAGCTGGCTGCTGTGGGTAGTAACTGCACCAGTTTGCAGGAGGAGCTGTGGGCTGCTTCAGTTCTTCTGCAGTGTACGCTTAATAAATAGCCATGGCCTCACTACCTTCTTTTGTTTTCTGTTCTAGGTTTCTGCCTCACAAAAGTAGAACCCCCATCTGACATGTCTTCTTAGCATACCTTCGGGAAAGAAGTACAATCTCTTCTGAAGGGTCTATGCTAGACATGGAGTTAGTGTCTAGTGTTTCCCGCAAAGACCTTGGGGTTTTTCTCTCAGCTTGTATCTGACCTTCAAGTCTGGCTGCTCTGGGGCACACATTAACAGTTCTTACATCCAACAGCTAATTGTTTATGTCAAGGAATATTATTTATCTACTCTCCCAGAAAGAGCTTTCCAAAAAAAAAAAAAAAGCCAATCAGGCCTGCCATGGTTTGTTTATCTTGTCCTCCAAAGAATTTGGTGTGGAACCTGATGTTCTATCAAGTTACAATCCTCAAAACATATTATTACATTTTTGAGAACTATACTGTGGAAAGTAGTCCCCCTTGCAATGAAGACCACTGTCTTCCAAGGGTGCCTCGCTTCTAGAGGCGGTCACTGTTACTTGGTTAATATTCCTTATCTTAAATGCTTGTGACCAGAAGTGCTTCGGATTTCAAATTTTTAAAATTTTTGGAATGTTTGCACATGTACAATGGGATGCCGCGGGGATGGAACCTAAGTCTGAACACAAAGTTTTCATAAATGCTTTATACATATAGCTGGAAAGTAATTTTATATTTTTAGTGCACATGCATTTTGATTTGGATTTGTTAGCATTAAAAAGTTTCAGGTTTGGGTGTATTTCAGATTTTCTGATTAGAAAATCCTCTATCTAAACTATTTTTTTTTTTTGTTTGCCTTCCAAAATAATATAGGACTATATATATATCCCCAGTGATTTTGTAGTATGGTAGTATTCACATTGTCTTGGATCTTGATTTTTCTCAAATAATAATATATCTTGGAATTCTTTGCATATGCAAACCTAGGTATGTTCTTTATTCTTATAAATAGTTGTGAAGTAGTATAGAAGAAATAAAGATAGATAAACAGGAGACAAGGAAAATTGTGTTTTGAAAATTGCACCTTTTAAGAAAACTGCTTCCTCAGGACACAAATTTACCCAAGATTATACTGTGCGCCCCACATCTCCTGCCACCAAAACTGTTTTTCTCTTCACTCCTAAATTCCTAAGTCTTAAAGGATACTCTTAAGTCTGTAAATTAGGCCTGTGCTTTTTCTCTCCTGTGATACATTCCCAAATTCTACTACCTTCCACCCTGAAGGCAGCAACATTATTAATGAGGCACCTTGTCTTTAAACTTCAAACACATGCACGTGGTTTGCATTCTAACCTACACCAGTGGGTCGCCTGACAAATACTAGAAATACACACCCCAGATCATCAAAACCACATAGGCACCCCCAGCCCCAGATGATAAGGTGTCTCACCCTCAAGTGCCTACAGTCCTTTGTGAGTATGTATTTTTTGATTCTAATAAATTTGCCTATGCCTCTCACTGAGGAATCCTGCAATTCTTTTCTGGCCTACTTCATGGGAGGAGGTGAGCTGAGGTCCCCAACTCCTCTCTGAGGATCTCCTCAGACCCACTCACATGGAAGTCCCATAACATTTTGTTATATATGAAAGTACCTACATTGATTTCCCATTACTGCTGTAATAAATGTAGTGGTGTAAGACAACACAAAGTTGTTTTCTGGTAATTCTAGAGGTCAGAAATCCAAAAGTGGTCTGAGCTAAAAATCAAGATTTTTGTCAGGGCTGTATTCCTTCTGGAGGCTTTTGGGAAAAATCCACTTTCTTGCTTTTTCCAGTTTTGGAAGGCCACTCACATTCCTTGGCCTGGGGTCCTCTGCCAGAAATCGTTATTGTCTCACCAAAAAAAATTAGATAAATTAAAAGTACAAGCTAAACACGATCTGAAAAAATAAAACTTCAAACTAAACCAAGGCCAGCTCCTTGCAGTGGCACTCAGGGCTCAGAGAAACACACCATAAAAAAGGAGACCACCAAGACCAACAAGACCCAAGCCCCTCCAGGACCATACTTCAAATGAGATCAACACAGACACTGGGCAAGAACCTGCCCAAACCCAAAGCTGCCTCCAGGCCCATGTCCCCCATGTAAACAACAGGGCCACTGGAATGTCCACTGCCCTGTCTGCCAGAGAGCGGGTAAGTCATCTACTTCCCTGCCCTCACAAGAACCAACAATGATTGCTTCGCTCTCAGTCTCATCGCTAACTGACATGCTTGGATTTGTCCGCTGGAGAGGATTGACGGGGCTCAGGGTCCACCGCCTCCACCAAGGTGACTCTCTCAAAACCCTGAGTCTCCCTAGATGTCTCAGGTAAAACGCTCTCTTTTCTTATTGACACTGGGGGCCACAGATAGCATTATTCCTGAATTTGCTTGCCAACGTTCAGTCACAACTCTCAGTTGTGGGGGTTGACAGTAAGCCATCTCAGCCTCTGCAGACAGGTCCCATTCCTCGCCAATTTGACATACTTTCTTTACACACAATTTTTTAGTTATTCCCACCTGCTTGGTTGCTCTTCTGGGCAGGCACCTATTACAAAGCCTAAACTTCTCCCACACTGTCACTCTTCCCACTGCACCGATACTTCAGTCCCAGCCTACTATCTCCAAATCCCTCACTCCTGATCTCCCCCTCCCAACAACTCTAATAGATCCCACTGTCTGGGACACCTCTAACCCAACCCGCACCACCCACGTGACTCCAGTCCTGATACGCCTCAAAGACTCCTCAACCTTCCCTTGTGTCTCACGGTATCCAATAGCCCCCAAACGCCTGAGGGGGCTCAAACCTCTTATAACTATTCTCTCCCTGATTGCTGACTATGTCTGCCCTTCTCAGCCGATGTTTACATGATCCAACCAGCAGTATTTAAATATTCACATCTCATGCCAAATAATATCTCATACCCACTTATAGATCCTCTTCAGATTGTTCCAAATCAACTTTAACCTCTCAATCTCACCTGCCTACACTCTACCCATGGCTACACCACTCCAGAAAATCTCCCTAACCTATTTATAAAAATCCTAACAGCCTGCACACACCATTTCTAACTAACTCCTCAAAATCTGGGGTCAGAGATACATCCATCCCTAAACACATTCTTTGTTTCTAAAAATGGAGCTTACTCCCATCTTCCTGCTTACTGGCCTACCACATGCACCATTAGATTCCTGGCCCTACATGTTTCTCTAATAATAGACAAGACTCTCACACATCATTAAAAAACAACACATCACCCAAAGCCACAGGGCTATCACATTAGCTTCAGTATTACTAGGTATTGGGGTCTTCTCAGCTATCAGATTGGCGGCAGGAGGACTAGGGCCCAGTTTAAGCTTTTACTCTCAAATATCTCATGATATAGAAAGCACCATCACATCAGTTTATCAAAGTGTTGACTCATTCCGGACCAGATAAACTCACTTGCCATGATAGTTCTCCAGCAAGGACGAGCACTACATATCCTGACAGAAAAAGGAGGACATTGTGCCATGCTGAGAGAGGAATGTTATTATTTTATCAACCCATCAGGTATAGTAAAGGACTGTTATGGTTGATACATTGTGTCAACTTGGGGAGTCTAGAGGTTTAACTAAGTAACTCAGCAGTTATAAATCTTGGGGTAAACAGGATATGCCCTTACCCTTGTGGGGTGTTGTTTATGTTAATTTGGGAAGCTTTAAAGGTTAACTCTGTGATTCAGGAGGAAGCCAGGGTGCTTTGTAAACATCCTGAGCCTGTGGAAGAGGCGGGCATGGAGGTTATGTGAGAGGTACACGCCCCCTGGGTGGGGGTAGGCTGTTTACAATGTAGGGGAGAAAAGGAAGCTGCTTGCAGCCATTCGGCCCCTTTTGCTTGTGGTTTTTGCTGTGCTCTGCTGCCGTGAAGTTTGCCCTCTGCCATGTGCCATTCTGCCTCAGAACCTGCCAAGTAAGGGCTGAAACATCCACAAACTGTAAGCTAAATAAACCTTTCCTTCCTTCAATTTGGGCGTTGGGTATTTTGTCTCAGCAACGAGAGAAAAGTAACCAAAACAAGGACTAAGTACAAAAACTCAAAAATTGGCAGTTGATATACGCGGTAGACACCACTTTCCAGAATCTACCTCCTGGTCATTATGGTGGGATTCATTGGACTCATGAGCCTCATCCTAATGCCCATTATGGGCCCCCTAATTACCATAATAATTTTTTTGCTTCTTGCTTTCTTTGTCTTCAGGGTCCTCTCTCCATTCATCCAGGCCAGAATACAGACAATTACCACCAAAGAAATCCTTCTTCTGAGCGATATCACCACCTCACCGACTCGGGTGGAACAAGCCCCTCAGACCCATCCTTCTCTCCCTTAGGCCCCACTCCGCCCCTGTTCAGCAGGAAGTAGCCAGAGAGACTAATGACGCCTCTTAAACACCAAAGAGATGGGAATGATAGGTTTCCTTCCCAAGACCTGCCCAGTGCGCATGGCAACAGTCCAATGCTGAGTTATAATGGTGCCGAGCTCCTTCTTCCCAGAGATCCCTTTGTTTCTTCTTCCCAGCTGCCTTTGCCAAAGCCCACGCAGGCCAACAATGATCCAATCCCCCTTCAGCAAGGTATGCTGAGCAGCCCACGTCAGCTACCCTGTGCCCCCTCCCCTCAGAGTGCATAGAAGCTCCAACCCTGTCCTTTGTCTTCAGAGAGCCAGCATAGCTGTCTGGGTGCTGACTCCCTCCATGCCCACATTAAACTTTTATCTCTTGCTGTTTATATCTCTGTCCTCCTCTGCGTCATGTTAGATTGAGTACCTAATTCTCACTCAATCAGTTACCACTTTGACTTTTGTACCTGTCTTCTTTCACTTTCTCTCACCGTTACACTTCTGCCTTGGAATTACATGAGGCCCATCTGGGCAATCCAGGATAATCCCCTATCTCAAGATCCTTAATTATGTAACATATGAAAGAGCCCCTTTTCCATGTAAGGTAACACAGAATCCAAGGATTAGGATAGGGATATCTTTGGGGGGGTGCATTCTGCCTAATACAGTCTCACTATTCTATTTAATTTGCTTGCTACCTATGCACTATTAGATTGTCTTTTACTCAATGACTTTCCTTGTAAATAGCCTTATGGTGTGTGACAGAACAAAAGAAATTCCTAGAAAAGGAATCGCAAGTTCGAAGAGCACATATATTTTATAGTTTCATAGAGCTTGGTCATGGTAATTTTAAGACTTCCTTTTACTTGAGGAACTCTGCATGTACAGTATCGTAGAACCTCTTAGAAGGTAATAATTTTACTCTGTTTCAGCTCTCATCTATGATTGCCAGTAGTGAATCTTTGACTTTAACAAAATCTCTGAATCTGAAGCAGTGGTGTTAGAAACATGGATTTGGGCCAGGAATGATGGTACATACCTGTGATGCTAAGCACTCTGGAAGGCTGAGGCAGGAGCAGTTCAAGTGTGAGCCTAGTCTAGGTAATTTAGCAACTTAGTGAGTCCTTGTCTCAAAATAAAAAAGGGGGCTGCGGTGAAGCTCAGCACAAAGGCCCTAGAACCCCAGTACTGAAACTAAATTTTTAAATAAAGAAAAGAATTCCTCAATCACACTAGCTATATGTCAAGGTCCCAATAGCCCCGTATGGCTGGTGGTACAACACAAAACACTTCCTTATTGCAGTAAGTTCCGTTGGATGCTGTCGATGGAGGGTGAACTTTACTCTCTATCAAAGTAGAACAAATCCATTGCCTGGAGTGTATTTAACTCAATTCCATTTGCTGTAGACTGAACGTTTAGCATCTCCCGCCAAGTTCACATACTGAAAACTAATCCCCAGTCTGCCTACATTTGGAGTGGGCCTTTGGGAGATGATCAGCTCCTGAGGGCAAACCTTCATGAATGGGATTAATGATTTCATTAAAGAAACCATGGCACCTTCCTCTCCCTTCTGCCTTGTGAAGACACAGCAAGAGGTACAGTCTGAACTAGGAAGTGGGCCCTTACTTGGTCTCAGATTTCTGGCTTCCAGAACTATGAGAAATAAATTTCCATTATTGATAAAGCACCAGATCTTTGGTATTTTGTTATAGCAACCCGAGCACACTAAGAAACCATTCATTCAGTGAACATTTATTAAATGCCTACCTTGCGCAGGGCGTCCTGGTAGACAATTTTTTTTTAAAGTCCTTGTCTTAGGTAGGTCACACGTCAATAAAACAGATGGGCTACCTGGCCTTGTCCCAGGAATGTCAACCAAATATAACAAAATAACAAGACATTCCAAAGCAATCTGAGAACACAAAATAAATACGTATTGTCTGTGGGTGATCCTGGGGACAAAAAGAGAGACCTTATTCTTCCAGCTTTAAAAATAGCCTATTAATTATTCATGTTTTCGAATGCAACTATAATATGGAAATCTTAACTTATATTTCATATATAAATAATACAATGAGAAAGCATTTGAAAAGCTCTGAAGGCATTCTGACAACCAATTACAGTAGAGACCCTGGAGCCACGGTGTATAGGGCTCAAATCCAAAGTGATGTGCTAGCTGTGCGACCTTGTGTGTGTTACTTGATGTTCACATGTGTTCAGGATGAGTCTGCACACTTAGGGAGTACTAGAACTGGCTACTGTTATTTTCTAAATGTGTATAATTATAATATCATAATTTCAGCCACCTAGAGAAATTCTCAGTGTTTCTTTTGGTTCTGGATTGACCATGGAAGAGTTCAGTGGGTTGCAGGAATTCACTCACGGCAAATTGGTTGGTAAAATAGACATGAAATAGGCTGTCCAGAGTCCTCGTGTGACAATGACACGAGGGAATTTGCAAGCAGCAGGGGTCTGGGTTTCCTCTCTGACATTAACCCAGAGAATTCTGCACTCTACCTTAGTTAAGTGTGGCCCTGTCTTTTATAACCTTGGTTATGTTCCATGAGCTTATTCCTAAGTGAGACAAGTAATATGTCCTTTATTGCTTCTGACACTCTCACTCTTAAAGAAACCTCCTCACCACAGCACGATAATTCAGGTTTCTTTTTTTTGGTGTGGGAGAGTAGGCCAGAACTGAACTCAGGACCTTGCACTTGCCAGGCAAGCACCATACCACAGAGCTACATCCCTGGGCCCCCAAAATTCAGGTTTCTGTGAGGGTCATGATTTACAGTCATTTCAGTCATGTCTGCCTTCAAATTTCTCCGGTATTTCTACTCCCTGGAGTCTGTCCTTTAGATTACATTGGTAGCTTCTGCCTCTTTTTGCAACTTTTGTAATGATGTAGTACTCACTAAGACCTGGCCTACCATAGCCTTAACAGAAATAGTTAAAAGTTACAAAACACTCAGCAGATAGGAAGTGCTACATAAATTGAAATAATGTCTCCAATCATAAAAATGTACATTTCACTGGTTCTATTTTGTAGTGTCAGTTACCTGATTCATTTGAAACTGCAAAGCCTGTTTCTTAGAAGCTAAATTCAGCTTGCACTATTTGAAAATATACATTATAAAAGGCATTTGTCATGCTAACTAAACTTTGCACCTGCTTTTAATTGTCTAGGGCTGTTGTTCATCCCTCTACAGCTATAGCAACTTTCAACTGTTCTCACCAAAAAAAAAGAATAAAACTACACTTTGCTGTTATATTTTCCTTAATTCAAATCAGCCAAAGTCTTTCTCAGAAAGGCAGGAAGATAAAGCAATGTACAGGTGGCCCTACTGCTGTCTGGAAGATTTACCCTATAGCTAGTGACACTTCCATTTTAGACCCCTCACTTGCATGAGTCTCTACCAAGGCCTGGTGTCCAATGCTGTAGTTTTTTTTTAAAGAGCTCACATTGCCAGACATATAAGAATCAAGCTTCACAGAACCTAATCTCCTCTGTGAGTGCCATAGTAATTATCACACATGGCCACTGGCACCAGGGACAGCTGCAGGGGGGAACATATGTTTTGTGCCAAGTGTTGATCTCTGTTGCCCAGATTATGCACCATTTGGTCCAACTGTTCATGGAGTTGCTGACCCAGGGCTTTGGACACGTCTCTACCTCCATCAGGAAGTCCCTATGGGCTGGAAATCATTCCCTGAAGTTCATTCCACAATTCAGAATCCTTTAGGGAAAAAAGGTTCACGGGCCAGTGATAGAACAGGACATTTTTGGAAAATGTTCCTTTATTTTTATTTATTTATTTATTTATTTTCAATTGCAGATGAGTTTTAATTGGTGTCTTAATCTATGCTATAAACTACAGATTGTCATGGATTGTGTTTCACAAAACAGAAACATAGTCATTAGCATTGCTGGGTGCATTGTTGTTTCTATACACACATGGAACATTTAAATACAAATACCATATCCCCAAAACTTACCCACAACAAACATCAAATCAAGTAGATGGTTCACCTTATACTCAGTCTTGATCTATTTCAAAAACAATTTGAAATATAGGTAATGTGCTATGATCAAAACACACATCGGCCACAAAAAGTTACAATATATCCATTACAAAGGTGATTTCAACATTTCATAGTTTATCATACATTCAGGAGTTTCTAGGTACTTGGTTTCTGTAACTTTCCTGTCCCATGTCTCAAGCATCAGCAGTCCTCATAGTATTTGTGCTTTTTTTTTTTTAGAAAAATAAAAGCACAAAAACATATTAACAAACAGACACAAATTAGCATAAAAATAGTACAATCAAAACTGATTTACAGACAAGGTGACATGGACTCAACAGTGGTTGTTGCTTTACCTATTGATATCTTCGAAGTGTATATATATGAACACAGATACAGACATGCAAAATTGGTCAGACAATTAATCCTCTCAACAACA